>CABEEJ010000700.1:36392-110785 GCA_901482245.1 Timema douglasi | reverse complement strand
CACACACACACACACACACACACACACACACACACACACACACACACACACACACACACACACACACACACACACACACACACACACACACACACATACACTCTACCTTCATATATTTTATTTGTCCCTCGATTCACACTTATCCTCTTAACATGCGTAAACCAACGTGACAAGCTTATTTCAAATTGACCTATTCGAGTACTTTTAAAACTGCACTTTAACAGCACCCTTTCATTACCGACTTTGTTCAAACGAGTTTTTACACATACATTTAACTTCAATCTAGCTTCAGTAATCTTTAAATTACTCGAGTTGACTTTGCTTTAAATTGATAAAAATTGATTTTTCACAATCATAATATCTATGGACCATTCAATATGTGTCAGCCTAATAAATAATTATAAGTTCTCTCAGTGGTTGATACAACCATGACAATATCGTTAAAAACTTCAAACAAAATTTGTTATAGAATTATGAATTGTAAGTTTCAGAAAGCAGAGTGAATTTACAATACAACATAAATAATATGTTAACGTAAAGTGGTAGGCGTAGCCTTATGAGTACCACCTACTCGAAGGAAAATATAACTGTGTGGAGTTTATTGGGTGAATGGCAGTTCTGAAGCTTCAAAACATCATCCTTTGACGTCAAATTTCACGTGAGCTATTTTTACCTTTTTATGAATTTATTTATGACTTATTATTACACTTAGAATGTGGGGGTGTAGGAACATATTAATATCTTCATTCTAAATTTTGATGTGAACCACGTTTTAAAATAAAAACAGCTAAAAATAACTCCAAATCTCTAGATGTTTGCAACGTATCACAGTACTCTTGTAAGTGACCACTTTGCTTGCTAGAACTAATCATGCTGAATGGGCTACGGGGTTGGATACGCAGTAGAGTGAGTGATTTTATAGCTGGCAGGCCCGGGTGTAATCCCCTACTAGGGACACCTTGAGTAAATGTTTCTTTCTAAAATACTGGTCTATCAAAACATATACTATTTTTTTGTTGGATACTTTAAAGCCCCAGTTAGCTACCACTTCCACTAGGAAGAATTAACGAACATAGTTGAACAGAGCTTTTATCTTGTTCTCCCGATTCCAATTCACCCCAGCCCTATTTAATACACAGCCCTCTTCTAACCACACATAATACTCTCCCATCCACACAACCATCTCACAACCCCACACAACCCTCTTATATCCACAAACAACCCTCTTATATCCACAAACAACCCTCTTATATCCACAAACAACCCTCTTCTAACAACACATATTACTCTCCCATCCACACAACCATCTCACAACCCCACACAACCCTCTTATGTCC
This sequence comes from Timema douglasi, assembly GCA_901482245.1. Taxonomy (NCBI): domain Eukaryota; kingdom Metazoa; phylum Arthropoda; class Insecta; order Phasmatodea; family Timematidae; genus Timema; species Timema douglasi. The sequence goes on along the minus strand of CABEEJ010000700.1, from coordinate 109,448 downwards.
ACAAACAACCCTCTTCTATTCACACATAATACTCTCCCATCCATACAAACCATCTCACAACCCCACATAACCCTGTTTATATCCACAAACAACCCTCTTCTATCCACACATAATACTCTCCCATCCACACAAACCATCTCACAACCCCACACAACCCTCTTATATCCACAAACAACCCTCTTCTATCCACACATAATACTCTCCCATCCACACAAACCATTTCACAACCCCACACAACCCTCTTATATCCACAAACAACCCTCTTCTATTCACACATAATACTCTCCCATCCACACAAACCATCTCACAACCCCACATAACCCTCTTATATCCACAAACACCCCTCTTCTATTCACACATAATACTCTCCCATCCACACAAACCATTTAACAACCCCACATAACCCTCTTATATTCACAAACAACCCTCTTCTATTCACACATAATACTCTCCCATCCACACAACCCCACATAACCCTCTTATATCCACAAACAACCCTCTTCTATCCACACATAATACTCTCCCATCCACACAAACCATTTCACAACCCCTACATAACCCTCTTATATCCACAAACAACCCTCTTCTATTCACACATAATACTCTCCCATCCATACAAACCATTTCACAACCCCACACAACCCTCTCCCAGCCCCACATGGCACTCTCCCACCCTCAACAAACTTACCCCAACTCCCACCGTAGTGTTAAGACTCACTTTGTAAACAAGAAGAACTAGGACAAGCTATATCAGTGCTGGAGCATTGCTGTGCAGAGCTAAATGGCCCCGTGTTCGATTACCAGACTATATTTAAACCAATTAAATCAGCACTTAGTGACATGATTGGGACAAAACTTGCTAAATAAATATAAATAAATAGAGTTAGATATAGGCCTTTATAAGATACTTTAAAGTCCATCCAACCATAATAGGAAAACAATAAAATGTTTATATAATGTGAAATAAATGGAGGTCAATAAAGCGTAATAAAATCTTATTTGAAAGAAATATAGTCAATTAAAACGTTCCGGCTGAGAAATAAAAAAAAAAAATACAATAGAGTCTTTAATTTGGCGTAGAAATAAAAGCAACAAATAATACATGTACAATCAAGCAAGGAAATTTGAATTCAAATCTCACCGTTCCAAGTTTCCGAGTAAATCATCGAGAAATTTCAGGGCCTTGAGATAAAAAATGGGGAAGTAATTGAGGTAAAAAGAGGAGGGAGGGGGTTGGCGTGGAACTAACAAGGGAAAGGATATGACGTAACCTTTATTTAAATACTCATATTCCTTTGTAAAGGGAAATTTTTGTTTGCAGCGCAATTGCACATTGTTATAATTTGTATTTTGTTTTAACACTACTTCTCATTACCTGATCAGATTATATTCCTACGCTAATGTGCTAGGGATAAGGAAGATTGATTATATAGGAAGTGTACCCACATTGACGTGAAGGGAGAGTGGAACACAATTTAGGAAAAATCCTTAAAACACCCGAATGGGATTTGAATCCCACTTTCACCCTCAGCAGTTCAGTCTATTGTGACAGTGACGGCTTAGATTATGTAGTTATTAATGACAGTTTTTTACTACCGGTCCGGGGTGTACGCATTTAATTTCATTTACGGTGTGGGAATATGAAAAGAGAGGAAATGTACCATAATCTGATTTATGAGAGAGTGGGGAAATATTTAGTAAAATATATTCTCATTATATCTGGCTGGGATTTGAACCATGACCTCCCCATCACTTGAAAACCAGACCCGATGAGCCTGACGTACAGCCCACATACCCACTGATGCGGCTGATTGCATTTTAGAGGTCAAGCCTACTGTGGAAACAATATTTATATTTTATACACATTAAATGGATAGGAATGAGTATGATATAATTGGGATAAAATGTACGAGTATTTGATTTTAGGGAAAGGGAGGGACCATTTAGGAAACCACCACTCCAATACACTTGTCAAGGGTTTAAATCCTAACCTCACCATCTCTAGGAAAAAATATTAGAGGAGCTTGGCAGTATAGTCTGTATTTTATTATGAAACGAAGCTGTTTCTCGGAAACCCAACTTTACATTTTACACCTTAGCCTTCTTGGTTGTAGCAGATCCTTATCTCTCAGCGATGTGTGTTTAAATGGGGGTGAGGTAGGGGGTAGTTGTAGGGGGTTTAATGATGGGAAACGGGGTGGCTATGAAAGGTATATAAAATGCTAATACAAGCGGGAGCTTATCATTCATAATGGATTGTTATCACAGGAGACTTAGAACGGGATGTTTAAAAGCGTCCTTAGTACTAATTAAGATAAAGTGTTGCCGGTGATTATACACAAAGCTTCTCTGTTATTTTATGTCATGATTTATGCAACCATGCTAATTCGTTGGCAATCTTGAAAAATATAAAAAAGCTTAAACATTAAATATGATTTTTTATATTCGGGTACTTAAAAAGCAGACTATACTTTTAGTGCAAATTGCAAACATTTTGCTTATTTTTGATCTCAGAGATTTTTTAGTCCAAAATAATAGTTAAAAATAAGTTAATACCTTTTGAAATAATATATTACATATATATAAAAATCCAAAAGTTTTTAATATATATCTATACATACCATCAGACTAAATAAACTTGGCATACATTTATATGGGCTTTACCATGTTCTTTAGTTTTAATGAAAATAAAACATCTGACTAGTTTGAAAATAGTTTTCTTATATATAAAAATAGATATATATATATCATATAATAATGGTATGACATATATATTGGTACCTTGAAGAAGGATGCAGAGGACAGGGCACATTGGTGGTCTAAATTCCCTAACAAAAGGAATGGATCTGTCGCAAGAGAGACCACATAATAATATTAAGATTAATATATCAATACATTTATGCATGCAGGAACATGGAAGTCCTTATCTTGGAAACCAACGAACATAGAGCATAGGCCTACGGTCATAAGGACTTTTTGTGGGTAGTTGAAGGCCTCTATCCACACCCCAATTACTTACCACATTAATTTATACACCCTGTATTTATTATAATTATAAAGGCCTAATATAAGTATATATTAATAAAATGAATAGCCTGTCTGTCATGAGCGTTGTACAATATCTACCGAACGCAGAGCTTTGAAATTTTTAAATTAGTAGCCCCTGTGCACTAATATGTGCACATCGAAGTTGCAATTTTAATTTTTTTTTAATTAGATTTTTAAATTTATTAAAACTCGGTAGAAATAAATAAAATGAAAAATCTTTTTTTTTGTCTGTTTGAAGCTAAGAAAACCTTTCCTGGGATACCCACACAATGCCATTTCGTGGTCACTTTCTCCGGGCAACGCCGGGTACTTCTGCTAGTCATAACTAAAAGTAAGAGTAGTATATTTAATATTAGTTATAAGAACCATCAGCGGCATCAGAGCCTACTGAATATATCGTTGAATGAATAGTAAATATCTACTGTTTTGGTATGGGTGTCACGTATCTTACTGCTGAGAAACTGTCCCAACTTTCTTCTGGCGTTATAACAGGAAGCTACATGGTTTGTGTCATATTGGTAGGCACATGGACAAAGGTGTAAGTATCGTATAGTATGGTTTACTGGTGATGTGGGATTATAAGCTGAGGGCACCGAGGAGATCTTTCTTTAAATATTCTACCACTAGCGCTTTCCTCACACACGCGGGAACATTTATTATACATTCTGTCTCTCTCATACCAACCCTATTAGTGTAATTGGATGCGTATAACATGTACGGGTAGTAATACATGGAGCACTAACACAAACACCCAAACATCATGCAATCCCACCCCCCCCCCACCTATTCTATATACAGTATACTCGTATTTAGCTGGGATCGAACATGAACTCCAGACTCGGAGCCAGGAACATTACTCTTGCCTCAGCCTTGCATGTACTTGGATTTATTTATTTTATGAATAAACAGGCCCTGACTATTTTATATAGGCCTCAGAAGATTGTATAGGGACGGTTCTCCTTGGTACAGATCAATACGGGTAGTTTATAGACATGATGCATAACTTTCTCTCAAGAATAAATCATCTCCATGAGTTGGTCTTGATACTGTCTAGGGAAATGTTTGTCTCTCCTTCTATGCTTTTATTATTTATTGTGTCAAAAATAATCATAACCTTACAATAGTATTTGTTTTGCTATAAGCCGAATTGATGGGCCATCGGACTAAGCTTAAAGCTTACTTAATCTGGTTTTCTGGTCACGAGAAGGTCGGATCTCGAATCTCGACCGAATGTATTAAATGTGGATATTTTTAAATGATTCACAACTCTATCTCCACGAAAATTCGTGAATATTTCCTCTAAATTCTGCCTTCACCCTCCCTACAATGTTAGTCTAGTTGAATCTGTATACCACGGATTGCTAGTAAGATCCGTTGCAAAAAAAAAAGTATAACACAAAGAGAAGGGAAAAAATATGAACGTCCAAGGAAATACAAATTAGAAATAGTGACTAAATGCAAAAATCTTTGGTTAAAATGCATTCAGTTTAACATTCATACTTTCAACTAAGTGTTAAATTAATTGTCTGTGTTTTGGTTATTAAATTTGTCATATGAAAAACTATAGCATATTTGTCTCATATCATAGTAGTACTTTTTATATATATTTGTATTTTCATTCTAACAACATTCCACTATACAGTTTGCTCCCTGATTAAAAAAACCAAATTTGGGGAAGTGGTAAGAAACTGAAAAACTTACTCAAAATATCATTTGGAGATTAATTCATGGTCGCTTCCTTTTCGGGCAGACAGCAAAAAACTAAATAAATACCTGTTCTTCTACATACAAATTTTAATAACACTGAACATTTTATGTTTATCAAACACCTTGGTATAAAAGATGCGTAACATTAAATAAAAATACAATATTTTGGGATTGGGAAACTGAATAAAATATGCGTTATACTAAGTGAATACTAACGCAGAATGTTTTACAAATTAATGATAATTACTATAACTAAGACAAACCTTCATTTTTTTCGATATTTTGTTTAGTTTAGGGTGAACGGGGGAATCAGGTATACACGTCCAATGAGATATGTGAAATTCAGTGAAAACCCACGTTTTTGTTTGACTAAAAACATGACATAAATTTTTGAAAAAGTAAAAATAGTTGTTAGAAAACTGATTACCATTAAATTTCCTTTAAGTTTCAGTTGTAAACTCAAACCTTTACTTTGGGGAGTTTAAAATATATCATGTATCGATACTATTACTTCAGTATTATTCCACAATTTAGAAATTTAGGGAAATTTTAATGTGTATAGCTTTGAATTATTATGTAAATAGTCGTTTATTTCAACACATTCATATTTTTGTTTATTTGAAAGTTTTTCAGCTTTTATCAACATTGTTTGCGATCTTAGGGGCAGGGGAGGGGGCTAAGATAACTCACTTGCCTCCTCTTCGCTCAAGTGAATCACCGTCGGAAACTACGTATACATTTTACAAATTGATATATTCTATCAATTACATATTTTTAAATGCAGAATTATTTCTTAGAGAAACTGGTTTAAATACGTGCTATACAAAGTGAATACTAACGTATCATGTTTTATACACTAATTATATGTAATTAGTTTGTATCACAGTTATTTAAATTTCTCTTTCAATGATCCTAAACGTATTATTAGGTTTTTTTATTGGTATTTGGCTAATATTTTGAGGCAGTGCAAACATATTTTGATCTTAATCGTGGGGTTCAATGTAAACAATATAATTACACGAAGTAAACAGGTTATAGTATTTTTCAAATAATATAAAGAACATTTTTTCTAAAAGCTTTAGCAATTATATAAATTACAGCTATTTACGGTTAAGTAGAGGGAAAATGAACCAGCACTATCGTATAAATAGGATGGGAAAAACACATTGATAAATCATATTTGGAAAACCATTCCTAGTGCACCCAGCCTAGATTCAAGCCATGTCTTGCCCTTCACCATATACTTCGATCCAGATGACTTGAACTGCGTGACCACTGGTGCAGAGAAGACAATTCTGACTTAAAGGCATTTACATTACAAGTTTTTGGCAAGTATATATTCCTAGCTACCATTTACATACTTAAGCAATCATGAGATCCGTCATATATATATTACGTGAAGGGAGGATGGCAAATAATTAAGGAAAAACCACCTCAGAACATCCAATCGGGCTTAAAACCCCATTTTACCCACAATCAGAAAAATATTCAAAATATATATATTATAGTAAAGTCATATCGGCACACTGCCTTACAAAGCTTCCTCTGTTTTATCTTCCCAGGGTTTATTTTGAAATATTACATCGAGTCATTTAAGGGTTCAATATTTTTTCCGGATGTTTTAGTATTATTTAAACACTTTAAATCTTGTTTACAGTGAGAACCAATAAAACCAACAGAATGGATGCAGGCCTGCCTTTCTCCAGTTCATTTGTAGCGTAGCCTCATAAAGTGCCCTAACAAAATATATATCACACTTATTGTGGCGCTACTTGATTTATGTAAATTCAGGAATCTGAAAATAAGCCCTAGGGAAATTAGACATGCAAGCAGGGTGAAGCATGCTCAATGTGGTATGTGTGTGTATGTGAGTTCATTTAAAGTTTAGAACTAATCAAATGTTGTAAATACGTATAGTATAGTCTTTGCCTCAGGGAGTGCTTGATTGTGTACATAACTTTTATTGCTATAACCCCTAATACTAGGTGACTAGAAACTTTTATTTAATTAGATCAAAATCTTTACTAAACCTGCGCTGGTATGCACACGGGAAAAGGCGCTAGTCTCGTCTTATCTGGCATGCATATTTTTAATGGGGGTCGAATCTAAACCGGGTGTTTTTCCCATAATAGTTGTCTACTCTACCGCTACGTGAGTGAATGTGCAGTTACTTTAAATTATTCTACAGTTCTCCTCCTTACCTCATTTATTTTAGATTTGCGAATAATCCAGACGGGCAGTGAGACGCGAAACACGACTTTAGAAAATACTTTGTAACGCATTATGCTTTTTACTTTATCATATAAAGTTAAAGTGTTGTAAAATAGAAAGTTTTACACCTTTAGACCTTGATGAATTTTTACGTTTTGTGTGAATCCGTGTCAAAAAAGGAAGATTTTTCATTATATAGTTATAGATCGGGATTCTTTTTGATTACGACCCTAGACCTCATAGTTAAGAGTAGTTCACAAATGAGTGTTTTTGAAAATTCAAAAATTGTCGAAATTAGCATTAATCTTTTATTTAAAATGGAAATCTAAGGAGTGTTTGACCTTACAAATGTTAAAAACAACATAAGCTTATTTTTTTGATGGAAGATTCGTTGAAGGGTAGTTTACTATGAGTGATTTTTTTTTAATTCAAAATTTGTTGTCAATGGCCTTTAACATTTTATAAAATGTTTATATGGGAAGCCTTTTACATGATAAATAAAAAGGTAAGCTTGTTTATCGAGGAGCATCTCCTTCAAGGGTAATTGATTAGTAACTGAATTAAAAAAAAATTAAATATACATATAATTATCCAAAGATTTGGTTCAAAATTGGCATCGTGTGATTTTTTACCATTTTAATAATTTTACATATTTAACTTTCTTAGCAAAAATTCATAATGTTATTTAGTATAATTTAAGGATAAAAATAGTGCATAAATATAGTGATGGAAAAATAAAAAATAAAAAAAAACGAACTATATTACTAGAAATTATCAACATAGGAACTCAATATTAAGTTGGCTGACTTGTGGTTGGTGACTTCAAGTGATTTTTTGTTGGTTCCTTTTTATAAGAATTTTTACATCGGCTATAAAAATAAGTCGGCTCTGTTTGTAGATAAAATGAGTTCTTAAAAAAAACAGCTAGGGACTACCTGGTTACAGGAAGGAGCCTGGTACATAGATAATGAACTGTGGCCTAATCTGACCCTCAACAATATTATCTGAGTTGATTGGACCTTACCTTTGGTAACTGGGAACAAACCAGGGCGCATGCTAAGATAAACATACATGGATAATAATTACAAACAGTTTATGAGAAAGTGTAGTTTAGAATTAATGTCAATTTCAGTTCTATGCCTGAGGAGTGCCAGTCAGGTAACAATACTAAATTAGTCCATAAATCTCTTTTGGAATATTTTAAAATTTTTTATTTAATATCGTTCTCTTGAATTAGACAAATATTCCATTGGTAATGTATAAATTATACAAATATATAAAATATTGAAATAAATGTTGCTACACAAAGACAAAATTCATGATCGTTATAGTTAATTTAAATAAATAATTTAGTAGAAAAATATATTCTTGAGACCAAATAAATATTTAATGTCCAAAAATGGCTAAATGGTAACGTTTAAATACTGAGAAAATTAAATTTGGTGAGTTTAGTTAAGTTATTAGAGAATTGTTTGAAATAGTTTCTGATCTGTGATGGCTGGAAATGAGAAAGGATAAAACTTGGATAAAAAAGTCCTTCCTGCCCATGAAAATAAATATCCTCTGTTAAAATGTTGATTGTTTTATATCGAAAGTGAAAATATTTTTACTAATGAAAATCATGTAGAACTTTTCTTATAAACATTTAAAATGCATTAATAAACATTGTACTAACTTTTGAATTAATTTTATTATGCTTAGGCCACAATTTTTCCTTAGGTAGGTGTATTTTATTTAGTATAGCATGGCACTCAAGGCGTACTAAGTCTGACTGTGAAACTGACCCTACTGAGCTTGCCACAGGCCGGAACAGATCGGAACGGTCAGAATAAGAACCCTACGAACAGAGAGGAGTGTTGTCCTCACACTGGTTCAGAATTCAATTCATGTCAGTCTGAACACAGACACTAAAAGAGTACGTCGATTTTAGTTATTTGATGATGGTGAGTGATAGCAGCAGCTAAGAGCAGGTAATGGTGATTGTTATTTGCATTGCTGCCGATGTTGATGAAGAGGAAGAAGAAACGGCTTCAAAAATACTTTGAGATCACTTCATACAGTAAATGCAACATAATATTTCCGAGATTTCCTCCCGCGCATTTTTCTTCACAACACAACCATACTAATGTTTGTTAGCAATGTCATAAACTATAGGGTACTGCTGAACTAAATTATTGATTATTTCATCGTCTAACGACATTTTTTAATCAAACAAAGATTGTCGAGGAACAGGAAACGAAGATCAACAGATGTAAACTGAGCGAGAGTGTAGACGATGCAATAGTTTAGTGCTAAGGATGCATGCGCATAGATTCGGTATCCATTGAAATCGGTTAAAATATTCCTTCCTGCAATACGATTTGTTCAGTTCCGATCCATCGTTGACGTTTCCGATCCGATCCGAACCAGTATGCGGGTCTTCATTAAAATACAGGTAGTCAAAATTTCCGATGCATTTTATTCCGATTCGATTCAGTGTATGGCAATCTTTACACTGATAACTTGTTTTGAAATATTTAAAAGATACTGTACATATAAGTATGATCCCCGTATAGCAAAAAAATAAATATCTGAGGGATGTTACAACTCTTTCAACAAATGTTAATTACTCTTCTAGCTTTAGTGTTAATTTCCATAACTTTTGGAGCCCCAAATTCGCTATTATTTCAACATCTGTTGAACACATTCTTGTGAGGTTTTTGTAGGGATCAGAGATTTCCTGAAACCATTAATCTGCAAGTAGTACATGCCCACTGTTTTATTGTCTTCTATTATACAAACGCATCTCCCACCATCTTATTTTAATTTTATTATTAGATTTGAACACAAATTACCAATGGTAGGCTGGATGGAGGACCAGTGCATGCGTGGAAACAAATTTTTTCATACAAAACAAGCCATTGTGTTTTGGCGTATAGAATAATCAAGGACCATATTTATTGACAAGTTTCAGGTGTCGATTTAAACGTCTTGTTATTTGTATCTGTGCGCAGCACTACACCTTCCCATCTTAGAGTACAGCAGGAGAACATACCCCAATTAATAGTAATCAACACACCATTCCATCTAGAAATATGAATTCGTTTTGAGGGTCATCATTATCAGTCAAACATCACAGAAAGTACTTGCCATTATTACATGTCCAATGCCACGCACCTAGCTCATATGCAACTTGCTGTACACGCTTGCTTGACAACTTTCTTCTCCCATTGCTATACTCCGAAATTTTGAAAACAATTTATGGTATTATCATAGTTTTTCGGATATAAGTGTATAAGGTTGTTGTATTACTTTTGGTTCAAACAAGCTATATGTGCAGTTTGGGCTATGAGTTTCTGAACAGCCTATATATATGGATACATACAACTAGATATAGTTATATATATAGATAGATAGATAGATAGATATAGATATGGATACATACAACTATAGATATAGTTATATATATAACTATAGATATAGTTTTATATATATATATATAGATATACAACTAGATATAGTTATTATATATATATATATATATAGATAGATATAGATATGGATACATACAACTATAGATATAGTTATATACATATATCTTTATATATATTTATAGTTTGAAACTTGGATGATATATTTAATATTGAACATTAAACAGTTCATTTTGTAAATAAAACATATTTTGCAACCTTTAAAAGAAAACTAATCGTTTAATACTGGAACCTACAATTTTTTACAATTTGGTACCCCATAGTTTTAAATATGGCCCCGAATTAACGTAATCACTCTAGTAATAAAGGGCTATAATTGCTAAAGGTGCTGTTAACAAGTGTGAATATACTGAAAACTCCAATTTTCTACAATTTTGGTACGCCCACAGTTTTAAATATGGCCCTGACTCAACGTAATCACTCTAGTAATAAAGGGCTATAATTGCTAAAATAGCTATTAACAAATGGGAATATTAATGCCTAATAGTACAAATATTATAGATTAATTATTTTATTGGCCACTAGTATCATAAACTCAATAAAACTTCAAAGCTAACAGAAAAAAAAATCTGAAACTGGATGAGAAAGACACAATGAATGAACATTGAAACGGATTGTATCTAAGATAGAAGCAAAAAACCCTCTAGTCTTTTGTGAACTAACGTTTTGTTACGTCACTTCAACGAAAACACTCAATCCTCCCCACCAACAACGAGGTGGCGATTAAGTTCCAAGGAGTTGGGGGCTAGAAAGTTATAAGGAGGATGGAACTCCTATTATATTGAGTTCCAAATCTTTACTTTCTTAAATTTTTAGGAACCGTCCCTACTTACTCACCTGCTCGCGAACTGAAGACTAGTCATCTGAATCAGAAAGGATTTTTTTTACAGATGCTATTGAGCAACGTTAATAGCAAAACGCTTTCACAATCACGCCCATGGTGCAAGTAAAGTCAGTTAGTTGACTCCACGGGCCAAGATTCTGTAAATAAATAAATAAATAACCAAAGCATTTGGGCATGTTCCAAGACTTGAGGCTCAGTTTCAAAAAAACAAAACATACCCATCTCAAGTACCCCCCATTAGCTGAGCGAGGGCTTAACTAGGGGTTATTATAAATGGGGTAGAGTTAACATAGCCCAGCCCTATTAATTTTAAAGCACACGTTAGTTCAGCAGATCACATATTTCAAATGGAGGTTCTGAGAAATGAGTGTTTGTGTGGGTTTTATACAGTAGGCATGTTGGAAAATGTGTGGTTTGCGGGTAACCTTTCCGCAGGGGAAAACATGTTGTTTCATTATTTGCAGCTCTTCATGTATTTTGTAGTGTGGATTATATTTGGCTTTTATTATAATTAAGTTCAACATAAGGATTTATCCAAATGGCAGGGACGAGAGGGCTATTTTGAGGAGATGTACCTGAATCAACATAGAGAGGGGATTATTTAACCACAGAATAAAAATAACCCACAGGACCGGAATTAAAACACCAACCTACCATGAGTCAGTGATTAAATGTAACCACTTTAACCCCTTTTACGCTGATGTGGGTTACCCTCGAGGGGCAAAGAGACGTATTACATACCTCTTGAAATCATTCCACGTTATTTAAAAAGTGGTTTATTATTTCAAAATATTGCTTAAGTCAAAATGAAAGTGAAGGTATAAATAGGTTTCCTTAACATTTAAAAACTTATTGTACATTTTAGAACTTTAAACATGTTAATGAAAAGGTATAGGCCTAACTAGATAGTTTTCACCGAAGTTGCACGTCATATTTATGTTATAGTTCTGAGATCAAAGTAAATTGTTTGAAACATAGATCCAGCCCTCCTTGAACGAATAAAGTTATATTTAACAGGTTAACAACGGAACATTTTAATATCATTAAGGATATTTTTTTAGTGATTTTTAAGTTTCAGAACTGCCATTCTCATAAGAAATCCCATAGTAAGAGTAAGCGGCGCCCTTAATTTATATATCTAGTAGCGATAATAAAAAGTACGGATGGATTATCAAATAAATTACTTATTCTGATGGTCACACTGTTAAAAGAATCAGACTCACAGTAGACAAGATTGCCAGGAGGTCAAGATTTGAATCTCAGTTGGATGATTAGGGAAGTGGTTTACCCCAATTCCTGTCCTCACTAGATTGTGTGTGGTTCCTCACATTTTATTTTCCTAAAACTTACCCCAATATTATGCTGTTAGATAACATAATTATATTCACAAAAAGTATAAAAATAAACTAACTGTGCTTCTAAAATACGTGAAATCAGAGGGGAGCTACAAAAGAAGGCCAAAAACTGCACAACGCCCTCACATTTCATCCTCCTACTCCTGTATTTGTAAACTGCTCTCTTTATTCGATCATCCCTCCCCTACCCCCACACAAACAATTCAGTTGTGACAATGAATGGGGTAGAATCCCCTTCTCCCCTTAGACCACACTCTCAATAGAATAAGAGAGATTGTCTTCTTTTATTAGTTCGCCGATTGATAAATGGTCGGTCTGCTTCCGTCTCTAAAGGCTCTCCGATAGCTGCTGATTGGTCACGGCCTACAAGTTTTTGTTGGCGAGGTTTCAAAACTTGATACTGCCAAGAACGGTCTTGGTGCCAGAGGGCTATTTTCGACATTTCGTTAAATAGTTCGTTATTTAAAATAAAACAGGGAAAATGAACCACTCGGAAGTGTAAACACAATTTTACCTATAGGTAAAATGATAACAAAACGCTAACAAAATGGTTTAATTTTAAGACAATACGAAAAATATGGTTTTCTACAAACATCCCTGATAACCCACATCTATGATCACATGGACTAAATATCAAGGCTCACCTTGTCCGGTTTCACGGTCATGTGAGGCTCGGGACTAAAATTTCAACCGGGTGTACTGAGAGTGGTTTATCTTAGATGATTTGTCAATCTCCATCTGCATGCAATTGTGGGTACATTTCATATTCATTCTACCTTCCTCATCCATACCCAATCAGTGTGGTTAGAATGTGTGTATCCTGGAAGGATGGTAATACGTGGTGCTAAATAAATCTTAGTTCAAAGATATATTTATTATTATTATTTTAAACACCTGGGTGAGCAGGCACGTATCGAACATTTGATTTAAGTCTAAGGAAAGTGGAAAGTAGGACATTAATTCAAACCTTTAATAATGTTTTGTATATATAACTTGTATCACTTTTATTAAACTATTCCATCTCACCACACGGATAACTTAGATAATACAGTTTAAACAGAGCATCACTCCGTTTCCCTTTGTATAAACATATGCGTGCGGAGCGTGGGTGCCATGGATGTCATAGTACCCCCACTAGTCATACAAATAAAGAGAGGAAAATTTGGAGTGACCAAAGGGTGAGGTACTTAGAAACTAGGTTAGAAACCGCGTCGATAGATATCCCAAGGGTAGGAATTAATGCAGACTTGAGACCATGCTACCTTATGGTCCCATTCATCGAACAAAGAATTGTTGGGGATGCACACTAGGATTACATTATTGACGAGTTTAAAATAATGGTACCCTTTATCTTGCTATTAACATTTATAGTTTGTGTTTTTCAAACAATTATGTTATAAAATAAAACATTGATTCTTTCGTGCTTTTAATTTATTGTAATTGTAATAAAAATAAAATAAAAAAATCTCATGGGGGAGAGGGCGTTCAATCCGCCCCCTTCATGTTTTAACTAACACCCCCATCAGCCACATCCTGCACACGCCTATTAGTAGAAAATGTAATAGTTGAGAGCATTAAACTGTTTTGCTACACTTAAATAAAAAAAACGATAATATTTAAATATATTTACTCTAAAGCAAAAAATAAAACTATTGCACATATAGAACATTTTCTATTGTCAAGTGAAGAATTTAACAAAACCTCACTTTGTTGCAATTTCTATTTCTTGTATCTAATATTCCGGTTAATCAGCCGTGAAACGGACTACTTAGAGGATTATCATACATAGACATTTTCGTTATTTTCGTAAGGAGTATCAAGCCGCGTACACCCTAGCGAGTGGAATGGCGAACCGAACAACGAACCGTACGCTGAACTGCGCGGCGAACACTGACAGCTGGTGGGGTGTTCGGTTCGCTGGTTTTCCGTTAGTATCGTCAAAATCCAGAGAGGATATGTACCAACAAGAATTGGGAGCCACATATATTTGCATCTTTTATTAATCTTATGGTTTATCAAATACTCTGATTTAATACATATTTTTGAATAGTAATTACCTTTTATGGGATTACAAAAATAAGTAATCACTTTGTTTAGAATAATGCACCCACTGTTCCGGCACAGATTTAACTGATTACCAAACACTTCCTTCACCTCTGACAAGACGTGTATTAATCACAACTTGTGAATGTGGGGAATGCCAGGCCTCCATCGTGGTTCGGATTCCACGTTAAACCGTAGGTCCTCCATTTCCTCTGACAATAACCCTACCATTACACGTTCGCGTATGTACGTATAGCCCGAACGGGTAGTAAGACATGGTGCTAATAATTAAAATAATAATAATAATAATAATAATAATAATAATAATGATGATGATGATGATAATGATAATGGTAATAATAATAATAATAATATAAAAATGTCACTTATGAATGAAAATATTACTTTTAAAACCATGTTTTCTCTCTAACTCATTGGAGGGGTAACAGTCAATCTCGAGCTGGGAGGGGAAGTTATATCATCGTCAAATGCAGCTGACTAAACTTTTACCTCAGGGTTAACCTTTAGGGAAGTGGTTTTCAAATTAGGAGTCGTGGCGTGCTTTAGGCGAGGTTGCAATGCTAACAGAGGTTATTGCTTTGTAACTACTTTTTAGGAGATTATTATGATTATGTAAAATTATTGAAAATAAAATTATAACTTCACATATTATATTAAGTTAAGATTTAGTAAATAAATAAAAAACAATCATATGTTTAATTATACTGTAAAACATTAAACTCTATTTCACATCTTTGTATACTTCCTTCATATATTTTGTCCGTAAACCACTTTTACATAAGTTATTTAACAATTAGTAAAACATTTATTTTTATTACACCCCCATAAAATGTTAACTGACTCCTGAGTTTGCTCATAGCTTAACAAACTATTTCAAATCATTTTCTTAGCTAGCAATAATGTTTATATGAAGGTCCCAAAATCAAATATAACTAGAAGATATTAAAATGACTAAAAAAATTGTTATTTTACTGCTTAGTTCCTTTTTGGTTATCCAACTTTGACAGTTGTTTGCTGACTTAATTTACTGTAGCAACCTCGTGTTTGGGCAAATGGCGCTACATCCAACATATCCACCGGGCTCATCGATTCTCTTTTGTGACATCTTGGTCACATTATTACTTTAACTAATCATATAATAAAGTCATAATAATTATAACAATCGTTGGTGGGCACGTGGGTTGAATTTCATGGTCGTATAGTTTAGTTTGTTGGTGATGGAAAAATCAGGATTTGAATTTCGGGCGGTTGTACTGAGAGTATTTCTTACTAAAAGGTTTCCCCTCTTACTCCACGGAAATAATGGTTAGTTTCATCAAAACTCTACATCTCTCATCCTTGCTCAATTTATCAATTAGTGTAATTAAGTGAGGATAGCCAGGACAGGAATTAAGGTGCTGTAAAAACATTATTAAAAAACTAAAATTTGAAAGTTTGGAGGTTTTCAAGGGGTCACAATATACTAAAAGAAGAAAATTAGAGTAAAAACCTTCAAAAGTTATAAATCGTGGATTTAGGGTGTGTACATCAAGAGTAATTTTAGCTTTTAGATCCATTATTAACCTGACATCTCAAACCCCATAGTCATCGTTTCGGATAGTTAAACAACCACAATAAATAGAACGCGAAGACTTGGCATGAGCTTACATACTTTGGTAATCTTAATTTGTACTTTTAAATATATTGCGAGACTGGCGTGCTATTTACTGTGATCATTGCTGTGTGTAGTACAAGAAAAAGTGTAAATAAAAACAAAAACTTGCAAATGTACCTTGGGAAACCTTAGGATGTACACCTAAAGCGTTTTATAAAACATTTATATCTATTGCAAGACTGTCATCTTAGACTTCGCGACCACCATTTTTGGTAGCTTCAAAACCAATAAAATTATAAATCTCTAATTTAAATACGTACTTAAAAAACTATAGGGATGTAACATGGGCATTTTACTTTACTTTTAAATATATTATGAGCCTAAAGACTAAAATCGTATGGATACTGGTTAGTGTGAAGATATTCAATAACTGTTCATTATCAGTAGGCTATACGTACTGATGAATAGAGTAGACATTTTTAATCGGAAATTTACCAACGAAAATTTTAAACTTAAAACACACATCAGTGGTCATTCGGCCTAAAGTGTCACTTTCGCAATATACTGTATTGTCGGTGACGAGAAGGTCAGAGTTAAAATCCCGGTTGGGTGTATTGAGAGGGGGTTTCCCTAAATATTTATCCATTCTCTTTTCCACAAATGTCAGAACATTATATCTAAACTCTTCCTTCCTCATCCCCAGCTCGTTTAGTGTAAATATGCAGAATACGCTGTGCACTAACGCCACAACAAATTGTATTAGTGTTGTAAACGTTAGCGACAACTTTTAAGTTTACTATTGTCTTTCAGTGTTTTAACCCTACATGGTTCAAACCGTAATCTTTTTACCACAGAACAGTTACAATAGAAATAGCATTGTGCTTCTAAAATAACTTTGATCTAAATTGTAGGAAAATACAAAGTTACTAAATGTCAACAGTTTAATTGTTTTGATTTGTTCAAGCGTTTAAATGTATTTTAAAATAAACAGGAACGAATAATTTTACTCTAAACTGCAACACAGAACTATTGGATATAAATATCACACACTGAACACATGTGTATCGCTGCCAATAAATATATGACGTTTTCTACGTATTTTTTTTATTTAATATGTTAATGCATAATGTTATTTCATAATAAGACAACGTCCATGTGTCTTAATATTGCACTGTCTGATCATTCCATTTTCATTAAATATTTTTAAAGAAATATCCATAATAGTTGGTTGTCTTGGTTTTGGAAAGTATATTTGATCAGAATTCTATTGATGTATGAATGTTCGTATAGTTCACTCTGTGATACAAATACTCGCTAGTAACTGTGATGTGGCCCATTCAAAACTTGTTGAAACCTTTTAGAAACATGTTTACACACGCTCTGATGCTAGTAATTACGAGTAACGGCCAAATAGACATCAAACAATGATTTGTGAAGTTATAACTGTTACTATATGTCAAAAGCAGCTCGCCATGACACTGTATAGTTATGTTTATGTGTAAAAAGGTACTTGGATAGTAAATGGGGAGATGCTTGATTTAAGAGTAGATTATAACTCGTCGGCAGGAAGGTTTAATCGAGGTAGCGTGATATGTGAGCCCTTAAATTTGTTCACGTTAATGCAGGTTCATTATATCTAGATTACGCTCATTATACCTGTGTCTTAGATTAAGTCAATAATTTCTATATTTTCTTTAGCACCACGTATTACTACTACCTGTTCAGGTTATACGCATATGTATTAATAAAGCAATTGAGTTAGGGATGAGGAAGCTTGAATTTAAAGGAAGTGTACACGCTTTTGTGTGGAGAAAGAGTGGAAAACTATTTTGGAAAAATAACCCCTAGTATACTTGACCGGGATTCGAACCTTGATCTCCCTATTATCAGCAGTCTAGTCCAACACTACAATGACGCCTTAGCCTATTCAGCAACTGAAGCAGATCACGACAACTATTCATTAATCTAATGGATTAGGGATTAAAGGAATGATTGAGAGGAAGTGCATCCACATTAGCTTTAGGTGATATGAGAATACTACAGTGATACATCATACGTGGAAAATTATTTCCACTGTAATTTGTTGGGGTTCGAAACCCGACCTTTCAGTCAATCGTTTAAGAAAGTTGGTTTCTATGGACCTTAGCTACTGGTCTCCCTCTGTCCTCAGAGCTCTCAACTCCTTCGCCCACCAACATGTACATGTTGTTATGTGATGCCATCCACCCGTAAGCTGGTAAACAGTTCGAACCTCTTTTGTTGTGCTTATAGCTATGTGCTGGAACAAGGCACCAATTAGCGCGTTAGTTTCAAACATTTTGGACATATTATGGCCTTAATTGAACAAGTCCATAATGTGTAAATCGTGATGTCACATACCATGAAAATAGCTGGCTGCACCCAACGAGATAATTTGGAGGTCGTGAATCAAACCCTGACAAACTACATTATACAAGATTGACGCCGCATGCCCAGCAGCACGGGGAATAGCTTCGTCCAACTGTATATAACTAAAAATAACAGCCTCTTCCAATTTTTAATCAAATATACCACACAATAAAAACAAGCGGTTTTATGTTCATATTTTACAATATGGATAAAATAAGAATTACATTTATCTAAAGCATACGTATGTCTAGATGCAAAAAATAAATCCACATAAAAATGTAATGATAGTCATAAAACGTAAAATGAAAACTGTCTAAAAATATCTGACGAAAAAGCATTACGTCAGGTAAAATAAGAAAAAAATTAATAGTTGATAAAAATGAGAGCATTAAATCAAATAGCTACTTTACGATAACTGGAATATGTTATAGTTTACATAGCTGACATAATCAGGAACGAAACCAACCGTTGAGCAGTTTAAATATACCCTGGTGGTGGTAGGAAGGTGTGTCTGAAAGACCATTTTCCTTGCCAGAATTCTACTGTACAGTAGGATTTTGGTAGGAGAAAGGACCTTCCAAACACACCGTCCTACCATCGACAGGGTCTACATCGCTCCTACAAACGCTAGCATCCAAGGAATTTAGAAGGTTAAAAATAACATGTTTTCTATTTCGTCTGGCTCAGAACCTAGCCCCGCCATTAATTGTATCTCTTGCACCTGTTAAGTAGTAAATACTTATATTACACGAGGAACATAGCTAAACAACTCTTACTGGGAATTTTTTTAAAGGTATTTTAAAAAGCTGCTGCCAACTTGTTAATATATCCGTAAGATTGGAAAAAAAAGGGGTCAGTTAGGATTATCTTAGGGTTCGAGTTACATTATAGAAGATCCTGGTTTGATCTCAGTTGCTGGTATTTAAAATATCCATATATTTTATCTTTATGCTCTCCATCATACTACCCATCAGGAATATCCATATAGCTACACTATTAGGGTAAGGAGGAGGAAACAAGAATATAAAAGAAGTACATCCCTATTGGAGTGGATAAAGATATATATACCTACATATATATATATATAGAGAGAGAGAGAGAGCATTGAGGAAAATTCTTCTCAAACTTGGATGGGACTTGAACCTCAATCTCTCCCACTACTGGTAAGAACAGACAGGACTAGACTGAGGCCTTTGGCCGCGTACCCATTGGTTTGGGTGGTTTCATATCAACAGGTTCAACGTTGGCTAACGTTACTTCACAAGGCAATCCTATGGTAGTCTTTGATTTGAAATGATTTAGGATTATACACACATCGGTGTTCACATGGTTTAAAGTGTCATTCCCGCACTGTCAGTTTATTGAGGGATTGGCCTAGGTCGGATCCTAGCCGGGTACACTAGCGGGTTCTGGAAAGAGGGGGGAGGAAGGAAGATTCCTATCTGCTCTCTACGTTAATACGTGTGTGCATTTCCTTGACCTGCCTCATACCTACCCTTTAAATCAATACATTAATTGCCTTAATGTTAAACAATTAAAATTATTACTGTGAATTTGATAGACTGCAACTAATAAACAACACCATTATTATTTGTATTGTCAAATCTTCATTTATTTTCACTCTTATCCAACAGTTCTAAGATAGTCTATATATACTTTCAAATTCCAAGAATGTAACACTTTTTTTACAACAGGTTTCTCATTATTTTACAAAATAAACTATTATTTTTTCAAATGTAATTTGTAATGAAATTTAAGTAATTTTAATTTAGCACCCGTTCTGGTTATACGCTTAAGTACTAATTACACTAATGCGTTAGGGATTGGGAAGGTTGAATTTAGATGAAGTGAACCCGTATTTGCGTGGAGGTAGAGTGTAAAACCATTTAGGAAAAACCACCCTCAATTCATCCGACCGAGATTTGAACCTCGATCTCTCCGTCCTCGGCAAATTAGCTTAACGAGAAACTAGCGTTTTATCTAACTACGCCACCGAGACGAGTTGTAATGAAATTAATTAATTCTTAGTTGTGTAAAAGGTGTTTAGAACAGGTTTATTTGAGCTTAATGTGGAAAATATGTTTAGACTACGCATACCAATATTTCAGGAGGGAGATAAAGATAAGACACATGCTCGAATCAGCGTTCTGAGTTATTCACTTAGTTTTATATTACATACAAGACCCGACCCGAACATTTAAATCTTGAAGTTAAACATCACTATCAATACTATAGGTTTTCCAACTGTTTTGTTGTTGTTGATAAATTACCTTTATTTTCCCCGTGTTTTATCATACAAATAAAAATGTATTTTTCTGGTTCTCCCACTTTTTCAGTTGAGTGACAACCCTGAGGTATCCTGATACCATGGAAATCGTTATGTGTTTGTCACGTTTGGCAGCTACATGATAAATGTTATGATATTTTGTCAACGCTCGCTAATCATTTTATTTTATAACCCTCGTATTTAAAAAAATGTATATTTTTTCCAAACATGTGTTCGTCTATATGAAAGCGCTATTTGCAGTTCTATGAAGACACTCATCATATCCATACCATGCATTTATGTTTGTTCATTTTAGTAAATAAAATATTGGAAAAATATTTTCCCTGAAAAAATAATCAAGATAATTTGGTGACGTTGATTACATTCCTTCCTCCCCTTCTTCCCATCTCCGTCAGCAAACAAAGTGGCTCTGATGAGGGATGTTCGACCACGGATGATGTTATAAAGAGACAGAGAACTATGATTTTAATTTTGAAAACTCAGTCGTGCTGATCCGACCATATTGACCACTTTAACACTCATAGACCGCGACGCTATTTGGAGCAGTTCCGGCTCAACGACCTCTTCACCTCACCCGAATAACAATGGCGTCGCCCTTTCGTTTTGAAGAGAGTCAACTGCTGCCCTAGTTTCATTATTTCCAATCAATAAACAAAGGTTTGCTATAAAATTGCATCTTTAAGGGTCTTTTATACTATTGAGAGCATTCAAAGTGCAATTTTTAAAATAGTATTAAAATTACGACACTCCTTATAAGGTAGGCATGTAAATAAATGACAGCTAGCAATGCTACCAGGGCTACTCTCATGTATCCATTCGCCAAACAAAGTGATCTGCAAGACCATATGTTTATTTGTTGTTAATTTTGGTGGTCGAAACTTTCACGACAATCAATTTGTTTTTAATTATGTTTTTCTTTGATCTGTTTTTACATCTTCTGCTAACCGTCATTTACCACTACTTTTATGGCGGATGAACTCTATGTCACCACAAGACTCACCAACTAATTTAACTCTAGAATATGCCCACATCTATGTGTACGCTGACTAAATTTCAGGCTTATTTAGGGTCGTATGCAAGAACTTGACTAAGTGGATGCTAAGTGGACACTAGCTTGGGTTTGATTGTGTCATCATAGGTTAAAAGGGGGAGAGATAGTGAGCTTAGGGCCACACTATCGGTCCACTAAGCATTCCCGCCCTTAGTCTGGTTTGTCGGCAATGAGGAGTTAGGGCTTTTAATCAAAGCCAGGTATTATGAGGGTGGTTTTCCTTAAACAGCTTATCATTCTTCCTCCACGCAAATACAAATAGGCTTACATTTCCTATAGATTCAACCTTGCTCATTTATTCGCCATTATTTTAATTAAATTAAGAGCGTCATGATGCATAGTCTGACATGATGGGAAAATAATAATTCTATAACAACACTCGGTACGTTGTCCATTAATTCACGATTGTAAAAAGGTAAAACCCATCATTTATAATTTTACTGCACATTTTGTTTATCGAACCCAGAACCTTTAACCCAGCAGTCAGATGCGCTATCAACTGAGATAAGAAGGGGTCTGACATAGAAATATGTATTCTTTGATTATGTTAAAACAAGTGTCCGACACCTTAGCTCAGTCGGTAACGTGTCTGTAAACTGAGCTAAGGGTATGGAGTTCGATTCCTGGCATGGTCGAAAAATGTATCATTGGTGAATGAAATGTGTGTTTACCCTTTCACAGTAAGGAATTAATGGCCGGGGACTGAATGTTGTGCTTATTCTAATCTTAAGTTAGATAATAAGACATATGAAGCTATGACAAACCTAGCCAGTCGGTAATGGAAAATATGACTTGAAAAAACTTATCCACGCCATAGGCTGGAAACAGTAATGGATGTCAAAATAAAATTACACTAAAACAAATCATGGTAGAGCATTGATTATTATTGATTTATTATCTCTCTAAGAAAGTAGGATGATTTAGATGAATTTTAAAGGAAAGTAACCGTCAAAGACTTTAATATATAGTCATATTGTCTGGATAAAATCTTGATGAATATGGAAAAACAAATGTAGATTATTTATCGTGGAAAAAGGTAAGCGTGTTTTACACTACAGCTGTCAAATGTGACTGGCATAAGACATTTGGTCTACCGTAGGAGCATACTAAATTATGTACAGTAACTTTTTGAAAGCCAGATAAGGTTCCTTCTCTGAAAATCTAACAAAGGCTGCCCTGAGGATCAAGGGGAATTTAGTTAGTGGAAATTTGCCCCCCACCCCCTCTTTCCAAACAAAAAATTATAGAAAAATATATTCTTTATTTGTTAACCCATTACCTTTAGTAATATGGTTACTATCGGCTTAGTTTTGAAGGTCAGGGATGAAAGATAGTTTAGAGGAAGTGTGCCTGCACTAGCGTGGAGAGGAGATGGAAAATCCAACGTGATAAATAACAAGGGAAAAACCACACTCTATGCATCCAGCTAAGATTCGAACCTTGATCATGCAAGATAGGCCACAGTTAACCCAAATCACTGGGAGACTTATGTCTTTGATATTTTAACTGCCAAGCTACTATTTTCACTTTTACAGTGGTAACATAACTTATTTATTATTATAGCGATTCATTCTGAACTCAAAAGTAAGGTCAACCAGCCACTGAAAGATTACACCTTTCCTTCATCCAGATATACCTTTTTATGGTGTTTTTTTCTATTATCTAGCTAGCAATATAAAGTTAAATTTTAAAATTAATATTTTAATAGCTTTAAACAAAGAATTGAATGTTTATAAAAGCGGAATATCAGAAACACAATCTATACATGGGAGCAACAATATATGATGCAGAGTACAGGTTGTAGTGTAAATGATCGTCTGGAACTGTAATTGAATGTGTGTTGATAGGATGAGAACCTGGAGTCTGAATATGCTGGCTGTGTTTTTCATCATTGAACAGTATCTGGGTTAGGAAACTAGTAAAATGAAAACAAATTTCCTTTCATGTGCGTGTTCTATAAATGTGGAAAGCCTCGCCTCTATAAATATATGTGTATTTGGATGACATAAGGCAGTGTTTTTAAAATTGTACTGCGTAGAACCCTTGAACCCTACCAGTTATCTCAGGCTTCGTGAGCCAATTTTATAATATTCTTTATTTGTTTTGCACATTATAAAAATACATCAGTAATTAAGATTGCCAATTTTCTCAAAACTAAATAAAGGAAAATTATCAAAGTTACAGCAAGAACATGTTAAGTTTTCCGTTTGTTTTATAATGTTATATTTATAAAATTCAATTGTCGTTATTGAATGTTTATAATATTATTGCACTTATTTATGAGAAACTTAGCATTTATTTTTTTGTAGTACAAAGGCTCTTTTTCTCTAAATGTTGGAGAGCACCTGATCTTGGGCAAGCTTCTCCATATCGATCCCCCTCCTCCATTCCCAAATGGATGATGATTCACAATGGAAAAACGCATTCCCTCATTGCATACTGCCTGTAACGTATTCCAAATCTCTTTTTGTGCCAAATAAGAGAGAGCAAGTACCGACTTGGGTATATTTTTGAAAACTGTTACTAGACATGCTTATTGCCAAATAAACAAGAACACAACACGTTTACTGGTTGTTATTTATGGATGTGAAGCGTGGTCTCTTACCTTACATAACGAAGAAAATTAGGCTACTCGAAATTAAGGTGCTCGGGAAGATATTTGGTCCAAAATTTGTGAGGCTAGTGGGAAGTGGAGTACGTTAAATAATGATGAGTTATATACCACGTACTCATCACAAAACATTGTTAGGGTATTAAAGTCTCGTATATCATGGTGGGCAGGACATGCAGCGCAAATGGGAGAATCTAGACCCGTGTTCAGGGTATTGAATGGTAGACCCAATGGGAAGAACTAGACGCAGGTGGAAGGATAACATTATAATGGACCTGAAAGAGAGAGAGTGTAATAAGGTGAACTGGAAAGAGCTCCAAATAGAGAGAGGTGGCGAAGTTTTGTAAGTGCGGCAATGAACTATTGACTTCCTAATGCCATTGAGTAATTACAGTACGAATTGTCATGAGTGGGTTTGGGAAATGATTTCTTTCACATATTTTTCCCCCCCAATGCTTCTTAATACCTGTATCACTTATATGCATACATCAATGTGGTGATGAGAATTAGGAAGATAAACTTTTGGCGGAAATATACTCAAATTTATTAGGAGATAGAGTGATAAACCGTTTAAGAAAAACACTTTAATCACACCCAGCCAGAATCTAAACCCTGACCTTCTTTTCGTCAGCAAACTAGACTAGATTAACATGACACTTTTGCCACGTGACCATCAATGAGATTCACTTTAAAGTTAATATTAATGTTGTTTCACCTTGAACATACAAGGAACTTCCAAATTAAGAATTGAACATAGGCTAAATAAATACTTAAAGTAGCTCAAGCGATTATGTATGGTCAAGATTAATATGAATGTGTTAAAATGATAAACTAACTCAGCAACGTGAACATCCAAACGAGTCACCAAGAAACACCAACTTTATTATAAACATTAACAATCATTTTCATTTTCCATTCATCTTTCTACATTATATATATATACACACACTAAAAATGTTTTATTAAGACAAAAAATGCTTACTTCATTACCAACATTTTGTTCCAAGTAGAATAGGAGGGACCGGAGATGCTGGCTAAAGTTTTCACATTTCATTTAATTATTTTACACTTTAGGTTCTTAATATGTATTAAATAAAATTAATGGAATGTTATATTTATTTGTTGGCCACATAATAATGTGTTTTCAAACTCTTATATCAAACAAGGTTTTATAAATCTATTTGTGGTATTCAAACCAACCCCAGAATGTGTTGAGGTGAGCCAGCACATGTTTTATAAATAGATAACTCATACAAATAAGGATTAATATTATAATTTATTAAAAACAAAAAAAAAATTAATTTTCATCACTATTATAATAATTATAACTCAAATTGCTCAAAGTTATCCTGACATTGTATACTAATTTTATTTTTCGTCTACGCTTAAGTAAGATTCTGATATATAGGTCATTAGAAGGTAGTTAAAAAGGTTACTAAAACTACTTTATTATAAAGCAGGGTGATCTCCGGCGGTCACTTTTGATATATATTATCATTATCTATAAGATAACACTAAGCATAAAGGAAATATTAACATGCTGACTATGAAAAAAGTTTATATTATATAAACCTTTCCTTCTACCAGAATATTAATATTTATGTGAATCCGCATTGAGCATACATTAAACTGAATCCAACGTTCTTTATGTAAACTGAGACAAAAAAATCTATTAAAATGTATCGTCTTCTTCTAACTCCTCATATGATGTTGACTTCTTTGTTTCTAAATTTTAGGTGGTTTGTTGTCTTTCTGCCTCAATTTTCCTGAGAAAGTTGTAATTTAGAGGAAGTGTACCCACATTTTTGTGGAGGGAGAGTGGAAAACAACTGAGGAAAACCTAGTTAGTATTAATTGTTGACACTCATTTTTAACTAGACCCTACAACAAGTGTGCCAACCAACCCCGTAGCAATTTAATTTTGTTATACCAAATCCACAATCTCTAGAAATCAATAGAAATTTTATAATTAGAATATAGCTTTAGAAAAATAAATAGTTATCTCTGTTTAACATAATAATAATACTATACTTACTATTTCACAATACATTTGATAAAATTATCACCATTTACCTACCGCAATAAGAATTTAACAAGGCCAGCTTATTCAAACATTAATGACGTTAACAACTGGAAACAAACAGGACAGGATCATCTTGTTTTTCTAAAACAAATGTATATTTACTGTTGCGTTCATTACATTATTGGCGTAGTTATTAAACCTGTGCCAACCAAACCCTGTGTCCAACCCCCCCCCCCTCCCCCCGGTCTCCACCACTTATTCACTTATTTAAAGTCTAGACACTTTAGTTAGCTAAACGTAAAGCTTTTAGTACACCATAAGTAAATACCATGGGTAAGCCCTGGTTAAAAGGTTTATCTGCGTAAGCTAAGTAACTTAAGCTATTCATAATCACACAAGAATTTGTTTTAATGTATTTTTAAATTTTAAGATTATATTTCTAAAAAAAATATCAAGCACTTGGAATAAACAGTCGGAATACATAATTCCATGAATTTTATCATAATCATTATTAATTATAGTAGAAATAGTGTAGTAGTAATAATACTATTATTTAATACAATATAAATCTCCTATAGGTGGACATACGGGCCAAGGCATCAATCGAGTCTTGTTTTCCAAGGATAGAGTATAGCATGGTTTAAATCCCTGCCGAGTGTACTGGGAGGGATTTTTACTAAACGATTTCCCAATTTCCCTTTAGTCAAATGGGGTTGAATTTCTTCTAAATGTTTTCCTACTTATCCCGATCTCCTTATCTCCTTAGTGTAGATAAGATTTCCCAAACGACGAGGCATAAGGGGATTTCTGATGAGACGCAGAATGTTGATATATTTGAAACGAGTGTACATTTCCTCCTATTTGGTGGAGTTGTAGTTAACTGTGAAATATGAATGTTCTGCTTGAAAAATAATTGAAGAAATTAAAACTATGATTTTTTTTTGCATCTACCATTGTGAACGTAGCTTATTTGCAATTATTATGGCAGTCATATCAATATAAATTAACTGACAATTACAAAAATAGTTTCTATGATTTACCATCTTATGAAAATAAACCAGCTCGTTCTCCCCATGGACAGGTAAGTATTTACTCTTTAGAAAGAAGTATGGTGAAATCGGTTTTTTTTAAATACCGTAAAATAAAATACTAAAATACTTGTCAGTTTGATAGAAGATTGAAATTTGTCAGGTGGGTATAAGACCCACCCCTACAACCATTAAGGTATAATCCTTAGATTTCAAAATGAGGAATCAGTATGTACCTCCAAATTCCTAAAACTAATATAAAAACAATTTTTGGTGTGATGTAAAATAGAAGTTTGACATATAAGTCAATATACATTCCTGGAAAGCTGAATGACGTCTGAGCAAACCGAATTTCAAAATTTATGTCTGGGAAATGGAAGAACTCTAAATTGATACAGCAATTATGAAACACTAATTTCTGTATGGTGTTTACCCATTTTACCTTTAAACTCTTTAAATTTTTATTATATTTTGTTTTTGCCATTTCTACAATTTTTCACTTTTCTCCCTTATATTTACTTATTTTAAACCAAACAAATTTGAATAGATTTAATTTCCACCTATTTTGCCATTTTTACCCAAAACTATTTTTCCCAGGCAAAGCTGGGTACTTCCTGTTGATAATAAAATAAATTAAACCCCACAGAACGGTCTAATAAATATTTAAATGTCCTTCAACATTAATATTTCACGTTTAACTTAAGGTGTGATGGAGATAACCAAGATTTTTTTTATCACAAAATTCTATTTTGGCCGAATAATCAAAATATTGCTTTAGTAACCATTTTTATAGATAGTAATATCAACAGTTATTTAATAGTATATCTATTTTGGGCCTAAAGGAACATAGTATAACTTTTAAAAAAGGCTAAACGATCTAAATGTTACTTTTGAATGGCATAGGGCATATAGCAGATATTAAAGAAATGTTGAAAGTTAAACTAAACATTGCTACTGAAGAAATATTTGGATTATTTAGGCAACAAATAGATTCAAGTTTGTCACAACAAAATTACCAAGCTAAATATTTTCACTCGGTTCCATTCAACCTAGCCTTGATAACAAAGCCATACTATTAAATGTATCACACTTAACCAACCCAACATGATAGATTCATAATTAATAAAACTGAGACTCACACCAGTGAGAATGCATATTAAATGTCAGACACATCTAGTATATTTTTTCGGTGAAGGTAAGGTTGGGGTTCGAATCTAGCCAAGTGTTACTGTATAGGGTTTATCAAAGGTGTCCGATAAAGATCACATAATTTGAAGTATAAACAAGTGAAAGTATAGCTAGTACGTTTTTAGCGTCATATATGTTCATTTGTAAGAAAAATGGGGTATATATTAAATACCCCGTTCCCCTAAGATAAATTTCTGATTGTGCCACTGTCTAAGGGGAACAATTTCAAATAAATCTATATTTATCATGTTCATAAAGTACTCCGGCTACTTACACACATGCCAACACACAAAGATACACACACCAAAATAAATGTATGACTAGCATTTTATTTCTAAATTCACGATCAATTGTTAAAATAACATTCCTTATAAAAACAAGCACAGCTGAACAAAACTCATATATATATATGATTGTAAAACACAGCTAGTATATTTAATCATAAAATAATATCCTATCATGCTTGTTTTGGGTCAACCTTATATTTCTCTCTTTATTAGTTAAAAATTAGATATAAATATTACTTTGAGGTCAAGCATATTTGGTTTTAATATTTTGTAATTCTCACTAAGCTATTAGTGTGTTTATGCATTAATTTAAGCCATTACCGTGTTTAAGGACCGTCTGTATGACATCATATATATATATATATATATATACATAGTTTATCTAGAATAATAAAATTAATTTTTAATACTCTTAGAATATAGTTTTAAAATTGTGTTACATCAGAACATAAAGTATATTTTAGTTTGAAGCTGGCATATTACAAATCTACACCCCAAATGCTCTTCTCTAATATAGAGTTAATCAGTTTTAAAACGTGCAGTAGTAAAATGTTTTAAACAGTCAATACATTTTAGAATGTACAGTTTAAACTTGTATTAAATAGTCAATTACTTTTAAAACGTATAGTTTAACATTTATTGAAAATATTTTATGGAAGATAATTTGTATTGTTCACAAATGTAATTGTTTTAAATTATGTTTAAATTATATTGTGAATCTTTTTGAACTATAAAATTAACTCGCTGCAAGTAATTGGAATAGTTTCACTTCTAGGTACTAAAATACTATGTAAAAACTTACACTTTATTAGCGTATTCTTTTGAGTTGGTTTGGATGGTAAAAAAATAATTTGTGTAAGTTTATGTTGAAATACATGAAACAATTAAAATAAATGGTATTATATTATAGTTTGTAAACACTTTTTTTAAATCAGCTATTAGTTGATATTTCTTAAGGGTGCTAAATTTTAGAACAATGAGACACGTTTCAGACGTTTGTAAATCCCTCATCATTTTAAATGGTTTAATATTCAAAATATTGTTTTAAATAAAATGTAGGTGAAAATTATCAGCAGGTTTATTATAATATAAAAAGTAAATTTTGAATCTAAAGATTTAATAAAAAAAATTATGATGCTTTACGTGAAAATTTGTGCTCTTGAGAAACCTAGATCTAACCTTCCTCTATAAAATAAATTCATGCATTGACAGGGTCACAACAAAAAAATATTAATATGTGGGATGTTTTTATATGGGCTTATGTAAGCTAGCCCACATTATTTAAATACATCTTAAGCTTAAAATGCAAACCTTTTAACTGGTAAGAGCTTTCACCTACATTTTGGTGAAAACAATATTAAAAAAAAAAAAAGATTACTCAATAAATAATCCGTGATTTCTAAACATCTGCAATGCCTTACAATGATCTCTCAAGTAGCATACTTAAAGAATTGTTATAGAAATAACATGTTTATAGCTAGTGTTATTTATAATGTAAAATTATCTTTGATAGGATACACTTTGAACCAAATCCGTTTAAATATTCTGGAAAAAAAAACTGTTGAAAGTAAACCATCAGTAAACTACCCTTAAATTAAGTCTAGAAATAAATTCACCATCTCACCCCAATACGGAACAACATAAGATTTAAATATCAAGTTTAAAGAAAATCCATTAAACTTTTTAAGCTGCAGCCCCAGTTACAGACAGACCAAATGGTACAACTCAAACTTTGAGTTTGGGGGCACATAAAACATCAAGATTGATCATAATGTCTAGCTCAATAATATTAACGATTGCATTAATTTCTCTACCTGAGAAAGTAAAAAAAAAACACGTGGTTTTAACTATATTTCATCCCTCAGCTCGTTCTGATGGGCTCACGAAATAGCCACATTTTCCCGTGCCAGTAATCATCGATTGATATTATTTTATCGTACGCTACTACGTATTCTCTCTGTCTGTCTGTCTGTTTGCTCTGATCATCCAATTAATCCACGACTGGCTAATATTTCGTTAAGTACCAGAACACGCGTCGAGGATTCTAACAGATATAATCAGCGCATGGACAAGGGTTCGGTAACGTATCGATTTACTCAAACGCACACACTCACTTTTTAAAATGTTTACGTAACTCTCAATGCAGAGAAATGGATTAAACAACACGCCACCTTTTATTAGTATTAGTACTATTATTTAGCACTGAGTCTTACTACCCCTTGGGGTTACACGCTTATATACCAACTACGCCAATGGTTTTAAGGATTAGGAGGATTGTATTTAAAGTATTTATAGTGTTTGTTTGGTTAATTTATTTATGCATGAAAAGTGAGCTTTATTTATAAGTAGGTTATAAAGCAGTTATCCTTCTTAGTATAATTTATCGCAAACTATCAAAACCTAATCTTTCAAGAATCAACAGGGGAAAAACAATACAAATTGATCCAAACATTTGCACTGACTGCATTTGCGATACATTCTGTAGATGACCTGGCGAACAGAATCTCTAGTAAAATCACCAAGAGCCTCTACATATACTCCAGGCGTCGGTCTTTTCTTTCTGATTTTTCCAGAAGTTTCAACTTGATCAATTTTCTTGTTTGAATATCTGCATTTCACAGAGTTTTTTCAGATACTATAAAAATCCTAAAACTTGAGCTTTAGGCTAGTAGTCAACACAACACAATATTGGTGTTTAAAGTTATGTTTTATAGTCTTGATACAATTTCATAATAATATATATTGATCACTGAGAAACACTCGCTATTTTTTTAATCACAGGCTTCAATGTTATATTGGAAAATAAAGATCACTAAAAACCATCTATTTTCCAAGGCTAACACGCTCACACACTGAACTAATATTCACAAAAGAACACACAGATTACTAGGTAGCCGAATTAATATTTAAAAAAGACACTATATTATTAAAATTTCTAATAAAATTACTGTACCGTTCACCACCTCCAAATCTAACCACTAGAAGCCACAATAGCCGGGAAGAGGGTGGGCGGAAACTATAAGGAACTTAATGTAACAAAAATAGGAACATTTTCAAGTTTAATAAAAATGGAATTATTTATTCTAAGTAAGACAATAAAGGTACACAAAATAATACATGACCTCACATGGCGAACTAATTAGGGTTGAAAAACATATAAAAATGGCAGAGATTGCGCTTGCGCAGTACATTTGAGAATATATTTTGTAATCTCAAAGTGATAGTAGTCCTTGAAGAAGACTACGTTTGAAACAAAAGCGCTATAACATAAATTATTTATTTATATGAATTAGCCTGGAGGAGACCCAATAATAATAAATCGTTAATATAATAATAAAGAGCTTGAAGAGCTCCTCTATTTGGTTAACAAAGCGGCTGAATCACACTTGTGACTTCAGACTAAACAAACAAATTAAATCATTAAACCTTTCAATCCTTATTATATTAATAAAGAGCATAACGAGATTGAAATATAAAGGAATAAGGTATTTATATTATTGTAATATCAAAGACATTAAAGAGCTCTTCCATACGGTTAACACAACCCCTAAATCACAATTGTGAGTTCCGACTAAACAAATAGGATAAGCCATTAAACCTTTGAAACCTTACTATTACAATAAAGAGATTAAAGAGCTCCTTTAACCGCCTTAATCCCCCTTGTGAATTCCGCCTATATGTATCACTAAATTTTAAGATTAAATTTAAATTCAAATATTAACTTTTATCAAAATAAATTACACGAAGACTCGACTTCCCAAGTTAACTCAAACTTCTGTGGAACTATTGCTTTCACCACCTTTGAAGTAATCGAGACGATTTCGATTTGTTAATATTTAACATTACACAAGAAAGCAAAGCAATATTACATTAGACTATTGGTAATTTCTCACTAAACGAATCAGAATTGTTAAAGTTATAATTTATAAACCAACAAATATAGATTACTTTTATAATCTATCCAAACAAAATATGCCTACAACATTTTATCTATAACTCAAACATTACCAAATTTTAAAGTTTAATCAATGATTGATAACCCGAGTGCCGCAAAATTTATATTTAAACTAAATATTCCAAGCAAGAAAAAGAATCAAAAAGTGGATACCTAAAAATAAGTCTAAATATTACAAAGGACACTAGCGCCCAATTGGCAAAAGGAAACATTAATTGTTCCATAATACAATTTTACTTTTCAAAATAAATCTTCTAGTGAGAAATTACTGACGCCTACACTGAACGATTTTAATCACATAATTAACTAAGGGTTCCAACACCCAAACCCATTATAGGTCGTTTATATTTAGATATTTAACAAAATATAGATAGTTTATATTTTGTCATCCTAAAGCGATTATGTAAAAGTCTAGACCAGGCCTCTCGC
The DNA here is from genome assembly GCA_901482245.1 of Timema douglasi. Lineage (NCBI taxonomy): Eukaryota > Metazoa > Arthropoda > Insecta > Phasmatodea > Timematidae > Timema > Timema douglasi. Next base: position 75,908 of record CABEEJ010000700.1, on the reverse strand, counting down.
GGTTGTGTCGGAATTAATAGTCCACCATGTTCCGAAGTCCGAAGTCAAATGGCATGCTCTGATGCACCCTGAAAGGGAGCACGAGAGCAAGTTCCAACACGTACCGACCAATTGGTCACACCGTGTGATTCGCAAAAAATTATAGACGGGTTGTCGCGATTCACGAAGTTCTGGAACAAAGAAACAGAGAAAGCTTATTATTAGTAATATTGCAGGGGAAAGAGTTTTGGGAAACCGAATAAGGGTTTTTTAGAGTTACGTGTGAAACCACTACTCTATGGGGGGCTGGGTGAGAACCTCCCAAACCACTGTTGTCACATCTCACTTATCCAAGCAGGGCTTTGGGACGTCGATGGCACCCACCAAGGTCGATTACGTAGTTTACAAACCTCTGGATAAGAGGATTGGTGGCACCGGGAAGTCTGGCTTAGAAAGACTGTGCCAGTCCACGGAAGTGGTCCTTGATGGTGGGCATATACAGGTCGCGATGCAGAGTCTCATTACGGATATACCAAGGGGCAACCACAATGATCCTTAGACACACACTCTGGAATGCCTGCATCCTCCTCATATACGTGTCTGCCAGGTGGCTCCAAGCGGAACACGCATAGTCGAGGATCGGTCTAAGCAACTGCTTGTACAGCGTCAGACCATTCCTTGTGAACAGGGCACTACGCCTGTTAAGCAGTGGGCCTAGGACTCCCAGCCTTTGCCTCGCCTTGTTGAGTCTCTCGTTATAGTATCATCTCCAGTTCAGGTTGGTGTCCAGCGCAAGTTCCAGGTACTTAACACTGGCCGCATATCTGATCTGTTCTCCGAACAACCGGAGTGGGGCCGGCCTGTAGTACTTTCTTTTCCGTGTGAAGAGCGCTGCAGTGCTCTTCTCCACGTTAATACGTGTTCTCCAGGTGGTCAGACACCCCTTTAACTGCGTCAGGTGCATATGAGGTCGCCTCTCCACCAGCTGCCCTCACCACGACTCCGCTACTAGAGCCGTGTCGTCCGCATAGAGAGCCAACTCGGTGTCTGGGGATTTTGGAATATCGTTCACATAGATGACTGAAGAGCACCGGGCCCACCATGGAACCCTGCGGCACTCCAGCCCGGATGCTTCTGACTTGGGAGGTGGCGTTCCCAAAGGTAGTGGATAAGGTGCGGTGGGAAAGATAAGCTTGAACAACCTTAACTAGGTAGAAGGGCAGGTTCAGGGAGAGGAGTTTGAAAAGGAAACCTTCGTGCCAAACACGGTCAAAGGCCTTTGCCACGTCTAGAAAGACAGCACCAGTCAACCTGTTGATTTAGAAGTTCCTCGTGACCTGCTCCACTAGCCGGACAAGTTGGTGAGACGTAGAGTGTCCCGCCCGAAAGCCGAACTGCTCATCCACTAAGATGCCCGCTTCGCGAACATGTCGGGTCAGTCTTGTCAGTAGTAGTCTCTCGATCAACTTGCCCAGACAGTCGAGCAAGCTGATCGGTTGATAGGGCGATGCAAGGTCCGGGTCCTTAGCTGGTTTATGAAAGCAGAGGACGTTGGCGTGCTTCCAGAGCCCGGAGAAGTGACTCAAGAACGAGACGGTGTTGAATAACTACACGAGGAAGTTAATCGCCTCCAAGGGCAGCTTTCTGAGGACCACGTTATTGATACCGTCGGGTACAGGAGCCTTGTTTAGTCTTAGAGTGGCTATCGCCCGTGACATTTCTGTCACCTTCGTGGGTTGAGGTTTATTCAAGGGTCTGTANCGTGCGCAACGTGCACCGGGTCTGACGGGTTGTCAGCCGGTACAAATTGCGCCTCTAAGTGCTCAGCGAGAGCATCGGCCTTCTCCTTGTCGGAGTTGGCCACCCCGTTGCGACCCACAATAGGCGGCCTTGGTGCGGGGACCCGCATCAAGTTCCTCGTCATTTGCCACAGGGACCTGTCCTGCACGCACAGGCTCTCAATCTTGTCCTCCCAGACACAGTTCCGGTATTCTCGGACCATCTCCTGAACCGCATGGACTTTGCGGCTCCAGTTGGCCTTGTCTACCGGGTCCCTAGAGATTTGCCTAGCCTTCATCAGCCGATTTTCTCCTGGACGTGCCTAAGGATAGAATCGGGCAAAGAAGCCTGTGGCACCCTCTTAGGGTGGTGCCTAGGCATCGAAGTTTCGAGCGACCCCTTGATGGCGGAAGTTATGAACTCCGCACCGCGATCGATCTACGCTGCTGTTCTAAAGGTAGGGGTAGGTCCCAACCTTCCTCTCAACACATTCGTAAACCTGTCCCAGTCAGTGCGCTTTAGGTCGGGTTTTTAGGGGGTCTATGAAGGACACCGTGCGTCTCAGGTTCACAAGAACGGGGTTGAGATCCGAGTCTAGCTCAGCTAGAGACTTCAGCACCAACCACCTTCTGATCCCTCTGGAGACAACGAAGTCTAGGACGTCCAGGAGACAGCCGGGATTGAAAGGGAGGTGGGTATGGGACGGAGGACCGGAAGCCACCAGGCCGTGTAGATCTATGACGTCGCGGAGCAATCCACCGCGAGCGTACATAATCCTAGAGCCCCATGAAGGGTGCTTAGCGTTGAAGTTACCACCGATTAAAACAGGCGTGGTACCTAGAAGCAGCACCTCCATGTCTGCCCCCGTAGCCTGGTCGAACCGGCGGTAGGGAGGGAAGTAGATGGAAATGAGACGCACTGGGCCGGTTGAGGTACCAGTTGGATTAGCCGATGCTTCCATGTGTTGGAGGGGAGGAAGTGAGATGACGTGATGGTCAAGGCCCCTCCGGACCAGGACCGCCGTCCCACCCTTTCCCACATCCCCCCCTCAGTCACTACGATGTCAGATGAACTCTGCTAACGAGAACCTCATTGTGGAGCACAAGTGGGTTTCTCCCAACTGCATTACATCGACACGATACTTTACCAGGAAACTTTCAAGCTCAGCCATCTTCCCCGTGACTCTGTTGGCATTCCAGAGTGCGACCATGAGCTCCTTCAGGTGGCCACCTGAGGGGTAGGAAAGGGTTGGAAGAGTGCCAAAGGGCAGGGGTAGAGGTGGGGGTTGGGATAGGGAGAGGAGTAGTCTCGGGTGGGCCCTCGATTGAAGGGGTAGAACCGGATACCAACGGTTCAGGTATGGTGGCTTTGGCAGATGCCTCAGCCTGAGGTGGAGGGGTATCTCTCTTTGACAGAACACTGGCGAAAGATTGCACCAGTGGCTTTGGTGTTGGAGCTGGAGTCACTGTTGACCTCCGTCCCACAATGTGCCCCGAGGGCTTCTGGCCTTCACTTAGCCCATCTGTACTCCCTTCTTGAGCCTTAGAAGCACGCACATTCCCTGCCGCCCGCAAGGATTTGTACGTGTTACAGCCCCGAAACGCCAAGGAATGAGCTCTTGAGCAGTGCAGAAACTTCGGGGGAGATCGTATCTCCTCCGGGCACCTGCCCCTTTCGTGGTCACCACCACAGAACCCATACCTAGCGTTATTGCAGCAATCCCTCAGCACATGCCCAAACTGGAAACAGTTCTTGCACTGAACCCGGCCACCTGGAGACTTGTACTTCTCTACCCTGACGTGGAGCCCGCACAGGACTGATATGGAGAACAGCCTTGCGGTGTGCTCCCCGGGCGTCAGAGAGACAACGAAGTTCGACAACCGCTGCCTTTCTCCGGTCTTCTGATCCCGCTTCCATTGGGAGAGCATCGGTGTGATGGATTTCACGGGGAAGTCCATCTCAACCAGCACTTCCTGGATATCGCTAGGGTTTGTCCATGTCAAGAGTCCCTTCACCACGACCATGACCAGTCGCTCCCGTCCCAGCTCGTAGGACCAATGCTGGATCCCCAAGCTCGACAAGAAATTCTGGAGGTCATGGTAGTTTTCCTCCGACCCGCACTGAAGACGCACTCAATCCCCCGGCTCCCTGACCGCCTCCACGGGCCCGCGAACCTAGGACCGAATGGCCCTCACCACCTTGGAGTAGTCCTCCACATCACACGAAATGATGAGAGGGATCTTCCCCTTTGCTTTGTCAGCCAGTCCAGAGCCACTAGTACCAGGCTGGGGTGAGGCACGGCTTGCGTTTTTACCCGTAGGTTTCCGCCGCTTCCCACTTTTACCCCGCGCTGGCGCATCCTGACCCGGGCCACCACTGGCCTCACTCACATCACCAGAGCTACCGCCTAAATGGTTAGGGTTGTCCCCCAGCAGCTTCCTGGTGTTGCTGGCCTTCCCCCTTCGGTGGGGTCTTACGGTCCGAAATCCTTTAGACTCATCATCGGACCCCTGGTTCGACTCATCACGCATCAACGGGGAGGGGTGGTCCTGAAGACAGTCCCTCCACGTCCACGGACTCACACGAGCTGTCAACATGCGCAAAGCGTGTGACCCGATCTTCCGAGTCTGAAGAAAATTCAGCCGGGCGTTTCTTGTCTACCAACACCCCTTGGCAGGTAGGTGTCGGAGTTTATACGGGTTTTTGAGACCCTTGCGATATCGCTTGCGTTGGTGCCGCTTACAGCGGTCTTTACCGGCGAAGGACTGGTAGGATCCCTCTGTTCAGTGCTTCCGTTGGCACCGTTAGGTTTCACCCATCGGGATGGTGGGAGCTTTCACCATCCTCCCAGGTTGGCCCGATGTTGGCTCTAAAAAGGGCCTCCAGCACTTTTTGGCCATCAATGGCACGCTCAAATTCTGTAGCCGGAGGGGCCCCGCTGGACTCGCCCGCATCGGGATTTCTGCCGACGCTTTCAAGGGGGCTGGCACTGTCCATCGAGCCGAGGCCCTAGGGTGCAGTAATGGAAGCCCCGGTGGATCTGTCAGCGGCACGCATGCCTCCGGTAGCTGGAGGGGCCCCGCTGACTTCATCCTGGCCAACTGCGCCCACCTCGCCGGTAGTTGGCGAGGTCACGCTGGCGACTCCCACACACCTCGGCTAGCTGCATGCTCGGCTCCGGGAATTGGAGCGGCCCCACTGACTTCGGTTGCGACCGCAGGCTTGTTGCCCCTCGAGAGGGCAGCTGTCGCTAAAGCTCCCGCCTTCGGGCTTGTGGCGGACCACTTGCCACATGGCACGAGCTCCTTCCTGACCGGAGGAGCCTTCAGACCCCGCGAGAGGAAACTTTCAACTCCCCCAGTGAGGACGGGCATCACAAGCCTGCCGTTGACGGTGGATCCCCCACCGCTCACCACCAACCTCTTCCTGGCCAGGACCGGTCACTTCCCGGGCCCGGGGTTCTTCCTCGCCTCATTCAGTTGTCTTCTCCCGACCCCTACGCCAACACCTTTCTTCACCTTCACCGAGGGATCCTATAGGCTGAGTAGCGAACATATGTTAGACATAGTAAGGTGTTGTAAATCTTTGATATTACAGGATATCTATATGTATTGGTTATATTCGGGGTGGGTAGTATTAATATAACATTAGCTAGCATTGATAATTTTACATTATTACTAACAGTAATCTAGATATGCCTAAATACTTAAACAATAAATTTAAGTATTTGGTTCGCTTCGACTTGTGGACAAACGCACAATGGTTTATTAATAGTGTTTAGATGATAATTCACTGTTATAATGTATTTTTAAATTTTTGTTATAAGAATAGCCATTGATTGTTTGATTTCTTTTGAAAGTAGCGTTTGCTGTTTAATAAAAATTAATTAGCAAAAGCAAGAACTCGTTATAAGCGGCCTTACATTTAAAAACAAATAAGGTGCACGAAAGTGAAATTATACTGACGATTAAAGGTTTATCACGTAAGCGACCTTGTTGGCGAGTGAATGGCTATTGGTATTAATACTCGCGTTTACAAAATTTAAATTTTATATTATTTCACAAACATTTTGTATGTCTTTTTTCTCTTTATTATCATAAACCATTTATTTATCTTAAAGATATGAGAGGCCAGTTATAAAAATATAAATAATTCAATATAATACCATTAAATGTGTAATTTAATAATCTATTTAACATGTAGTTGCCACAAAAGTTAAAAGAAAAATATAATGGATTTATTAAACCATTTTTCTTTAATTTTATTACGGAAAATACAATTATACTGTAATATTTAGGGAAGTTTTATTAAAAGTGATTGATAATATTTTTAGTGATAATATTAATACTGTAACACTATTGAATTAATCGCCCCTCTTTGGGCGTCGATTGCAAACACTATTGAACTAAATCACCCCACATTGGGCGTTGATTGAAACACTACGGATTAATTCCAGATAAAATAATGCTGTGATGATGTTCAGTTTGTCTATAGCTCCGTGGTCGAGCACCTAACATCACTGTACTGAATATATACAGTTTAACCAGCTGTTAATTGCTCCGTGGTCGAGCATTAATTAAATCGTTATATTTAATTGAATTAAAGAAAGAGAACTGTTGATGGTTGTTTATTCACTCACGGTTTATTTAAATGGCATCTGTTAATCACTTATAAATACTCCAATTAAATGCTTTATATTAATGCACACTTGTGATAATAACGTAAATTATTGTATTCTGTGTTAGTCCCTGACTACGAGAGCCAGTGCTAGATTTGAGAGTCCCTAACTATGTTGCTTGTGTGAGCGTGGGTGTTAGAGTGACTTGTGCGTGGGCGGATGCCTTAAACATACGCACAACGGCTTATATATGATATACCCCTTGCCTTTTCATCCCCTCGTCAACAGTGTAAAATCTAACTAATAGAAAGAGTCCTGGCGACAGGTGTTGTGAAGTCTAGCTTCTTATTGGTATAAGGGATTGGCGTCTTTTGCCAAATACTGCGGAGTTGATCCTTTTAACACGAAATAGCGCAGTTGTTCTTTTAACAGGAAATATTGTACAACAAATTTATTTTAGTGGTGAAATCCTTTTCCCATTATTTCTGAGAAACACGTGTTTCTTCATGAATGAATCTTAAAAGAATACTCTACATATATTACTTTAAAGAAAAATTACCTTCATCCATTACTTTTTACATAATTTAGAGTAATCCTAACCAATAGCATTACAATAAATATAAATTTACTTAATTAAACTGTTCTTAATAAAATTTTATTCAACATATTCTTAATAACTACCTTAAATATACTTGAAAAATGGGTCAAGTTTCTCACAAATATTTATTTAAATTTTTATTGATTTGATTAATGTTTATTTATTAATGTTACCTCATTTAATTCATTACCATAGAACTATTAATGGCTTGCCATTGAGCAAGGCATATTACATTATTACATTTTCAATCAATTAGTATTAACATCAGTTATTATATTATTACATTTTCGGTCGATTAATATTAACATCAGTTATTAATTTATTACATTCTAAGTCAATTAAGATTAACAGGAGTTCTTTTATAATATTTTGTTGTTTGCAAACCCTGGTTCTTTATTCAAGTTCAAACTACCTTTTTTTACTTTCTCTATACCTTCTAGTGAGACAGCTGTCAAACCCTTTTACCTTCTTTATTTTTCTACCCTTTGTATTGTCAACCTGTTTTGGTGTGAGTGACAAAAATATACAATATTAACGTAACCTTATTTTGTTTAAAATGGTTGAAATGGATATAAGACAATCTTGGATTCTTAAAGTACGCTTGAAATTAGTATGAATTCATATGTCACATTACTGTGACATATTTAAAATCATTTCCCCCTTTCTAATTGAGTAATTATTTTCTCATTAGTGAAAAAATCTTTAACTATATATTTCTCTTGATCAATACTTTTGAATGTTGCCTATTTACCTTAGGTACTTAAATATAATGAAATCATAATTGAAAATTTGTTACAGTAGCCTAATTAGGTACAACACCCTAATTAGCGCTCATTATCCTGGTTGATACATCAATATTACACCACACAATCACAGAATACCCTTTTAAACCTCTTTATAATCTCTTCCATATCTATCAATTTCAATGTAGATTTTACCGTTGCATATATATTACATTATTGGAAAACTTAGACCTTTGCCTCATTATTATAATAATTACTGATATCTCCATAGGCTGCGTTGTGCTGCGTTCTATGCTTGTGAATACCTGCTATTTTATCCTTGGTGGTTCGTTGACTCACCAGAAAAAATGAATTTACTAATCATGTTATGTCCATAGCTAAGTCCATGCCTTAATACTCCTTAACTCCTCAACCAATACACCCTAACTCCTCAACCAATACACCTAAACTCCTCAACGCTGCTAGATGCCCTCGAGTCATCTTTAAACTCATTACGACGATCGCATAATCTAGATCCTGGCTTGCCCATAGCCAAGTCCATATCTGAATAAACCTTAACTCCTATATCTGAAAAAAGGCTTTTAAAGAAGACACTACTGGCCTCTTATTTCCATTCACCTTAAAAGTCATCTAAATACTTCTCCATCATACTAGATTGCACTACTGATGTCAGTTACGCCGAACAATTATCTTTAAGATTGTGAATTCATGTGGCTGTCATGGCTTAAATTTGGTAGTAGTAGATGCCGCCAAAACATCAGTTAAATTGGTTTATTTGTTCGGATTCCTTCAAAGATTGTTTTTTCTATTCTCTGGATCAATAAAGCGATGGGGAGTGATATCTAAACACGTAGAAGGACTATCGCTGAAAAAGGTTTATGAAACTCGTTGGGAAAGTAGAATTTCTAGCCTCGCTGCAGTTCGTTATCACTACTCTTCAATTCGTGACACCCTTTTAGATCTTCACGAAGAAACGAATGACTTTGTTGCAGCATCAGAAGCTTTGTCCTTGATTTAGAACATGGAAACATTTGAGTTCATAGTTACAATGGTAGCTTGGCATGATATTTTGTTTCAAATAAACATTGTAAGTAAGGCTATGCAGTCTGAAACTATGAATTTACCGAACGCTTCACAATTTCTGAAAAACTTCTCGGAATTTGTGAAAGAGTGCCAGGGTTATTCATATGCTCTCATAACATCTAGGGAAATTGCTTTTCAGGCTGGGATAATCGTTACTTTATGCCAGTCCGATCCCGAAGAAAGAAGAGATTATTCGAGTATGAGGCCGTAGACAAGGCACCAATAGATCGTGAAGAATTGTTTAAAATTAACGTCTTTCACCCTATGATCGATGCAATCGAGAATGCGTCGGTCACTAGATTTACACAACTATCCACGTTTAATGATGCATAGTCCTTTTTATACAACATCAATACAATTCCTGAAAAGTTTAAATTGGAAAAATGCCTGTGCAGAATTAAGATAAATTCAACCAATTGAAAAAAATGTGACATAGCTAATAGTGAATTGGTTGAGGAACTTTTATTACCCAGGACTTGAATTATTCTGATTTAATTGAAAAATTTGCAAGCGCAAAAGCAAGGAAGGTATTAATCTAGGCTTTTGAGTTAATTTTTAATTCATTTTTCACTTTTGAATTAATTTACGATGTAAATTTAATGTGTGAGTGATGTGAGCGTTGTCTGCGCCACAGTAGTTTAAATAAACCTTTTAAAATGAATATTGTTCTTATTTATTATTTCTCATCAATATTAATACAGTAGCCCCATGGCTTCTTTGGTGCTGACCGACAGCTTTGAAAAGTTACCAGACCAAATTATGTATCCTACTCCGAACCATATGATCTGCAAAAACACGTGTTTGGTAGCTGTCACTACTGACAGTCAAAATTTAGGTATGTACCTAAATGTTGACTGTCAGAAGTCAACTGTGAGTTGTCAGTCAGCATTAAATAAGCCATGGGGCTACTGTAATATACTAAGCTTTAAGAAGTCTGAGTTATTAATATATAAAAATGTAAGAAATGCATATGGGGAGGGGGGGTTGCCAAAATGTAATCTCGCACCACTTGAAAAACTTGATGGAGCCACACCTGTACTTAGCAAATGATAATTATTTTCAAATATGTTGACAATAGTGACTTTCAGACAATGTTGGCATTACTGATAGCTTCTGCTAGCCTTTGATAGCTGTAAGGCAGCACCAAAGAAGCCACAAACAGCCTATATTTGTAAGGTACTTGTTTACCTTACAGTGCTGGCCTGTTATAGGTCTTAAGATTGTTTGCCAGCACTATCATAAAGAAAATTTAAATTATTATTACTATTATTAATAGTATAATTATTACTATTAATAGGGGTATTTTACTTGTCTTTTCTAAACCAACTGATTAATCTATATAATACTTATAAACTAGCTTAATATACAAATACCAGTTATGATATATAAAAAATAAAATTAATCCATGGAAATTTTGACATTCTATTGGTAGTGTCATAACCACAGAGCTATGTTGGAATGTTTGTTTCGATTTACATAACTCGAGTGAACACACGGGCTGAAAATGCTGGCTTAGCGTATATAAAGTAACGAACTAGAAAATTTAAAAGATAACGCTGACCATTCATAATAATGATGAACGAGTTGGCCAGGAAAGGGGCCATTGTAGGGTATAAAAACCTCTGTTTTTTGGGGAGTGGGGTTGTCACAGTTCCATCTATATCTAAGGAAGTTACGATGCCCAACGCCGTACCATGTCAGACTACATCAGTAGCACTTGTCACAGGGTCCCGAGATTGAGTTCTTTACGGGTCGTGCGCATTGTCAGCCAATTCCACTGGTTTAATTTTCCACGAGTTAAGCCAGTTATTCCACGAGCGTGGGAATCCATTTTCTTTAATTTCTTATCTTTCGTCTGGACATCACATTTTGTATTATATTTTAGTAACTTCTATTAAACCAAAATTTGTAGCCTAACATTATATCGAACCTACACAACTACCTTGCCTGCAACCTAACCCCTCCCGCAAGCTATTCTGACAAATCAAGCCAATGGAGGAATGGGGGAGGGGGGTAGGTCACGACAGTAGTTATTTAATAAACAGGGTCACGTAGTGGTAGGCTAGGTATTTTAAATGAGTTATCAATAAACGACCCTAATGTAAATTTTCCCACGATAGAGTATATAGTGATATTTGTCTAGTCAAATACTCCCCGAGAATATATTTTAAACAAATTTCAGAACTATTTCTGAAAAATTTCGAATTTTCTAAAATTAATCATCAGTAAACAACAACCCTAATTCTCGTGCTAGGGCCAAAATAAAAAAATATATCCTGAGGTTTTACCATATTATTTATCATTCTTGGACCAAATCCATTCAACTATTTGGGCTGTAGCACCCGGTAGTCAGTCAGGCAGACCTACATGGAGACATAATAAGCAAGACCCACTTTCTTTGAGTTTGGTGGTAAGAAAAACTAAACCATTCATAATAGTCTCGAGGTCAACATTTTTCACGATAATAATAAGCTATTTATGATAAATTAAAAACAAAAACTCGTGAGTTTTTATTTTTATAAATATATATATATATATATATTTGTTTACATTTACGATGCTATTTTTCTATGTGTAATTTAAAAATATATATTAATTAATCATCTTTCCAATAAAAAACAAAGCAAAAAATACGATGGTAGTGAACTCAGTTGTATAATAGATTAGTGTCTGGTAGGGTTTGTTTATTAAAAAATTTGAGACCTCAAGAACTAAACGAAAATTTTAATAATTTTACCAGTATACATTATGTTGATGATTAATATCTACTTCCGAATTTAGCTGATATGAACAAAAAATTGCAAAAAAAAATGCAGTTGTATGAAAAGCCATATACATACAATAAATATAGTTCACATGATGTGTGCACAGACAAATCAGTTATTTGGTTCCAAATGATATTATTCAACAAGTTGTTAAAATGGATCTTATTTCTTCGGTCCTAAATAACATTGCTATTTTCATAAAGTTCAATAAACTTTAAAGTTATGTCTTTAGAACATTAAATTTTCGGCGAAAAAACTAAATCAAATCAAACAAACCATCTTTCTTTAATGACTGCTAGATGTTGCACCCTTTTCACGAAGGTTTGCTGAAATGTCGCAGCACTTTGCTCGGTTAACCATTCCATTCTGCGGTATGTACACGGCCTTACATTTAAAATCATGTACACATTTTTAATTTTTATTTCTTCCTGCTTGTCCATATTATTGGAGTTTCCGATAGTTCTAGATGGTTCCAGTCCCTTTCAACTCAAACTTTTAAGGCCTTAATGTATGCGAGTTAAGAAAGTTCATAATAAACACATGTATGTAGATAATACAAATAATATTAATAATATTTAGCACCACGTATTACTACCCGTTCGGTTTATACGCTTAAAGTACTAATCACGCTAATTAAATTGGGAAGGGCGAATTAGAGGAAGTGAACCCGCATTTGCGTGGAGGGAAAGTGGAAAACTATTTAGGAAAAACCGCCCCCAGTTCACCCGACCTAGATTCGAACCTCGATCTCCCCGTCCTCAGCAGTCGAGCTCAACACGACTAGCGCGTTAGCCAAATACGCCACCGAGGCGGGTCGATAATACAAATAGGAGAGTCACTATGGAATAATATAAGGACATGCATTGAAGGGCGTAGAAAGCTTTTTTTTTCCTCTTCAAGAGATTCTATTAGGAAATTGTACTATATCATACCATTATCCAATAAGGTTTTTATACGTATACATGGGTACCCCCTAGGAGGTACATCAAATTCCAAGGAGATCCATAACCCCTCTAGCCGTACTTTCCACGCCCTTGAATATTTGTCTCAGTTTAAATTTTCTAGTGCCTTGTCGTCGAGTTAATCCCTATTTTATTTTATTTCCTGCTAATTGAATCAAATGTTTCAATAATCAAAGCTCACTATCTAAATTATTATTTGGTTCACAGGTTTGCAGGTACGTGCCTTTCTATCGGAACATACTCCCCAGGTTCATAAATGTATATTTTATTAATAATATTAAACTTTTCGTAATTGAAACCTTAGCGACAGATTCAATTGATGACTATAAAACTTGACGTATCTTGGATATTAATTAGGCTATCGAAAATAACTTAATTTTATTCGTTAGCATATAATATAATTTATATCCCTGCACATGTTAAGATGTTAGCTAAGTTCTCATTATATTTATGTATTTCAAACTAATATTTCTTTAACTCACAATCGATTTTTTTTTACTCTATTTTATTGAATAATTAACAAGATACACAAATTTTTCTCATACAAATAATTCTATTTTATACATCATAACCTCCATAGCACTGATTTAGTCAAGGACGAGGGTAACATACGGATATGCAATAAGACCCGTGAAAGGGATTAGGACTATAATATAATTTAAACAAAAATAATTAATATTAAATGTTTTGTTCCTACAAAGTTAGGAATCTTATTCAATATATTTCAGACACTATGCGTCCAATTTCACTTTGTGGATAGGTAGTGTCTCGTAAAATAATCTCTTTTAAATGAATGGTCTCTACTTGATTCAAAAAAGTGTCTTACTATTTGGCTCCGTTGCTCTTTTTTTGAAACATCGGGAAAACGGAATTTTACTAAATTATATCTATGGTATTCATGTAGCTACCCTCTCAATCCTACTTTTCAATTAATTACTGTGTACTGTTAATTAAAAGTTAGAATTTTACTGTAAATATTTCATATGAAACTACCGTAGAGAAATATCACCCAAGAGGAGAGAAAAAAAATACAAGAAGGAAAGTAAATTGGTGATCAAATGGGGAAGAATATTACAAAATTAGATAAAACTAAGAGCATAAAAAAATTATGCAAGGCCCAAATAGTTCAAATTGAATCATCATCAAAAAACTCTTTCCTAAGAAAATTGCAGATTTTCCCTTGCTAATACTACAATATTATTCAACAGTATACATTTGTACACTATCACATTAATCAAGACATATTTATGAATAAAACTAGGTTTTTAAAGAATAGTCAAAGATAAAAATAATGGAAACACTATATCTTAAAGGTCATACCAACAAAAACGCTCTAAGTGCCATTGATGTAAATCAAGTCATCCAGACTCATTACAGGATTAAGTTTAAAATACATTTTACAAATAGTCTAAATAATAACAGTATTTTCCCCTGGAACTATGAAAAAGACTCAACGCAACTAGTAGAAAATATTAAGCTGATAAGTGATAATAAATCACCTTATTAATGAATAATATTCAAAAAGCTTATTTTTACTCTTAGCTCCCACCTTACAAGTGTTTTCCTTTCTAGGACAGTGTAAAATACTTTATGTTCGTCTTTAGATAAGAATTGGTTTTTTAAAAATCTTTATTCTCTTGTGTTATTCTTGATGGACAGATTAATGGTGTGAGCTACGTTTGCGGGAACACTGCTAGTTTGAAGTAGTAGCCCGTGTGGATAGTACTTTCTTCCGTCCCCTTTTGGCTCCTTGTTGATCTAAGTATTTAAAGATAGTGTCTACTAGTATTCATGTATATCCCCGGGTGTGTGTAATCGTATAAATATAATATTGAGTGCTCTGGCAGTACTTATTAGGAAAGGACTTGCCATAGTATAATTCCATGTAGATGCATTATTGTTAGCTTTCTATTGTTTGAAAAATAACTCTCCTTGAGGTTTAAAACAAGAGAGCTAGCTTGAATAGTATTCGTTTTAGTAACTCCAAAAATATTGGATCTTGAGTTATGCAATTGTTTTTACTATTTCTCATGTTTAGACCTTACTGATTTTAGTCCGGTGGTTTTGACCGGCTATATTATCTTGAATGTATTCTCTGAACTTAACCCCCCTTTTACCGTAGTCGTGAAGTGTTAGACACTTCATCGCTTGAGCTGGAACTGGTATCCATGTTTCTGGAGATATCAAAACAAACTACCACATGTTTTATCTAACCTTGATGGTTTACTTTTACTTTATATCAAAACCCGGTTGTCCAATCGAATATTTTTGACGTTTATAACAGAACACGATTAACGTCAAGCATCCAGTGTGTGATCTTGTTTACCATATGTAATCCTATTTCTTATTATGTTTTATTATAATAAATTTATTTCTGTTAATTATACAAATTTTTGATATTTATCTTTCATATCCTTCATCATGTATAAATCAACTACGTAATAGTAATTGTTTCCTTCTCTACATATTAAGGAAAGATAAATAATTTAATATGAGTGAGAAAGACCAAAATTACCAAGCTTAGAGAGAATAATACTATGCTGACATAAGTCAAATTCCTTACTTTGGTCAAAATAAGTAGCACCAACCTGACCTTAGGCCCCAACTTGAGGGGCAACATTACCAAGAAATTCTATTAAATTAGTGACATTAGTGATGATAATGATAATAATAATAATACTCGTGCAGGATTGTCCCCCTCCTTGAAGGCAGGGTCTGATTTCATCTTCTAAAACTGAACGTCTGTATAGTGCAAGAGTATAACCAGATATGTAGTATATATGGTCAAGGGATCAAGTGTATATCGTGTAGCTAAATTTGTAAACCAAGACTTAATATTTGGATGGCTGATTGGCGTTAGTTTACATTGGCAAGGAAGGAAAGTACTCCTTTCTTTCCACCCGTGTTTGGTTTTATGTTTAGGGGGTGTTAATTACCAACTTGTTAGAAATCCTCACCCTTCAGGCCTTGATATTGGTAGATGGTGGTTTTTACGATACAAATTTTGGATTAACTATGTCATAGCAATTGGCCTTGTTTGTTGGTGATACGTGAAGATGTGTTTACAATTTTTATTGAATAATGTGATGAATGAATTATATGACTCTTTGAACAAGCCACTCGAACTGGTTTAAACGGGTTCAGGTAATAGTCGGTAGTCAAGTGCAACCTCGGGAAAGTTTAAGTCGTAGGTTCGATCCTGGGTTATGTGGTGGTAGGTTATAAGTTGCAGGTGAGCAGGGAAGGTAAGTCTTTTGTCGGTATTGTCCTTATATATAGTCCAAGAAGTTTGGAGGATCCAAGAATGTTAAGTACTGGGAACTGTTCTAAGTTTATCGCCATTAGCTCAAAGTGAGCTCTTATGTCGGATAATTGTTTCTGTTTACTTATTAGTTTGGTACAAATAAACCGGCACAAAACACACACTATTTCATAATATGTGTTCTAAATGTGTGCCTGAAGCCACTAAGAATAGTTTCAATAAATAAATGTTTACCATTCGTTGAGTGTAACTATGCATAGCGGCTGGTGTTACACATTTCGGATACAGACTTTGGAATACTGTATGTTTGGGGCCAGTTTTATTTGGGACTACCCATAGTAACATAAATTTATGCGTTGACTGCAGAGTGAAGTTAGAATTGTATTTGGACAGCTTGTTGATCAAAGGAGTGGACGATTACCTGTGGAGAGGGCCCAGATGACACCGTTACTACGCAAACACAGTAGAGTATAGGTTTGACGAAGGCTGAATGCATCACCATGAGCACCCCATAAGTCTGTGAGTGAAATCACGAGGAAAAATCGTTGTATTGACTTAGCAATAACCTGTTGAATGTGCTGCCTGAACGTCGTGGCGTAGTCTTTGGATACCCCCAGATATCGTACAGTCGCCAAGGGTGTATCCATAGCCACAAGTAGGAATGGATCTTGGATCAATATTTTCAAAAATTGACTCTTTACCTTCAATTAATCAATTTTTAGATCGATTAAAAGGATTAGATCTCATTCACGCATTGATTATTTCTTAAAGATATTAAAAAAAGACTGAATCGAAAGATCCAAAGAAAACATAATATTGATACAGGGAAATTTTACTGGTTATGGGAAATGTTTTGTTGACTATAAGTAGAGGAAAAATTTGAAAGCCAAGTTTGCAATTCTGTGCCTCTCATTTGTATTTTGTTAAAATTAAAGTAAAAGGAATTGACGTGAATAAACTGCTGATCTCTAGCAAAAAATTATAAATGCAATAGAATCTTATTCTACTGATTAAATGATATACAAAGTACACCCCGAAATATCATGTACAGTACATTATTTGTGTAAATATTTATCTTATATAAATGTATGTTTAGGACTTTCAACATTGTCAATATGGCAGCAATCAAACACGATATTAAATTTGCAGGATGTCAGAGAGTATTTTAAGAAAAATACTTCATGGTATTCTCTCAGAGACCTGACAATTTTGTGTTGACTTTTGAGAAGAATATACTCTCTTAGTTAGTAACTTGGACTAATATGCCGCACAGGACATATTTTTTACTAGTACTGAACAAACTCACGTTATTTGGGTCAAATTGAATGTTTTCCCAAATATACATATATTTATTGTCCCCTGATACCAAATCTTGAAAATAAAATAATCCTTCTGAAAATATGCCTATATCTAATTTCCCTTAAACTAATGGTTCCCAAATTTGGGGACACACCCTCTCCCAAACCTCCACAGATCAAGTAACTTGTACTTAGTTTTAGTACAATCCTTTGTTCTCTTTTTTTATAGCTGCTTAGCGTGCACTTTCTGAATTGACTGATAATGTCAGCAAACAAGAATTTCTATAAGTGAGAGTGAAAGAGAAAGGACCTCCCCATTTTGGGGGAAAAGTATTTTCACATTACCTTTCAGGGTTCCCTTACGTGATACAATCAACATGGGACAGACGACGGCTTTACTTTTCCTCCGTAGGAAGTTGTGCTACGAATACTTATTATTAAAACAGATCTGTGGACCTAATCTGGGTTTGAACCTACAAACATCGGGTCTTGAGGTGAGCACTTTACCCCAAGACCACTGAGGTCAACCAACGGTTCTCAAATGGCTAATTCAAACAAATAAGATGAACTAAGTTCACAATTTTGTAAAGAGTCATTCGTTGTGATAGAGGTAATAAAATAACAAGTACGTCGGCTGCTGCTGGTCTCCAATGTATAGCCTGGTTTTCTTACGAAGAACCTTCTGATTCCTTAGACCCACTTTTGTGCTGGAAAACAAAAATACTTTAAAAACCCCTTTATTTAGATAACTGTCTCCTTCACCTAACACAAATAAGGCTTCCCATCACCACTGGTTTTTATATTAGCGTAACACACTCAAAGTGATCTAGTTTGTAAAGTAAATATTAAAGTAACCCTGCCATTACACATCTTCAAAGTATCCCTAAAGCTACAAATTGGAAAAAATTACAAAAACATACATTGTATATAAGGCCACTTACATTACTTAAATTACTGCCCCTTGTTACCATAAAAATAATTAAATTATTTTTCAAAGTAATTTAGTAAATCATATATTATTTAATTTTTTGTCCACTGACTTTCAGCCCCTCTCCAGCAAAATTACGTTCTGGCTACAGTTTTGGTTGTTACCCTCCCCCCTTCCCTGTAAAGAGAGTACATTTCTGGGTGCGCCACTTTTAATCAGATAACGCAAACTTTATATATATGACTCGTTGGGAAGATAGATTTAATGCACTTGATATTTCGCCTGAATTGATACTACGCCTCTTTATTTAGATCTATCTAGCAAATCGATATAAAGCTCATGAATCGAGCATCCCTTGTGGCAAAATAACACAAGGGATAGTGGCGAATATTTTGAAGGGGGATAATCTGGTTCCTGTTAAGATTTATGATGTCTTTCCACCTCATAATCTTGTCTGTCACTGGAGAGAGTTGTGTTATGAACGCGTATTAGTAGAGGAGAGTAGGGTATTATGGAATACCATTTACATTTTTTGTATGTAATTTACTGTTTCTTAGTAAAAACTCCCCAAAGCAGGATGAACACATCCTGTAATTAACTATAGTTAATTTTAACATGTGTAAAAAACTATTAATAATTTTCTTGTTTATAAAAAATAAAAATAATAAAAATATAACAAACGGAGGGTAATATGAAATAGTCGGGTAGTAAGGAATACGAGGTTTATACAATGAAAAAGCCATCTAAAGTACAGGAAACCTATTTATTTCTAATTTGAAAAACCAAAACTTTAATATAATGAGTACTTCATGGAAATAGACAGAAATCGCACACGTAATCTGCCTTTTCTGCCCCTGTACAGTCAAGATGAGCCCACAAAGAGCAGCTTAAACACTGAATCCAAATCTCCCCTTTGGAATCTTCGGAGAATTTTCCATCACAGAAGATGCACTCAGTGTCTTTGTTGTCCGGTTCTTTTCCTGGTGGCATGTAGTCCATTACAGATGACACATCAGAATGGAAAGATTCATCGTTGCTGGAGTCATCTCTAGTTGGATTAGTCGCCTTAGGCCTGGCTTTAGAAGAGAGGTTGAAGTTTAATTTTTTAACAGGGGGTCTTTGAGCTTTTGTTCTCTTTTGTATTTTCAAAACTTTGAGTTCCTTCTTCATCTGTTGTTCTTCCAATCCGGTCTCTAATTCTTTTTTATATGGAGAGCATGTTATTATAGAGGAGGAACCAGCTTTTCTGCCTCTACTTGATTTATGTTTTTTTGGAGGTGGGGGTGAAATCTGAATTGGAAGGACAAGATTGGTCGACTTTGGCTTTACAGGAACAATCACATCAGGAGTTTTGGATGAACACGGTTGAGGTGAATCATAAAGGGTTGATGGACTTGGAATGGGGGCAGGTGTTGGTTCAATAGGTCTTGTTTCAGGCCTTGGAACTGTTAGTGTTGAAGCAATGAAATCCTCACTGCTAAAAACATTTCTATTGACAGGATAAATGCCAGTCGCTTTGAAACCATTAACTGCAATGTCCCCACGTTGTACTTTAAGGTATTCCCTGCCAAATAGCTCCATCATATCAACAACACTCAAGGGCCTTGAACTGTGCCGTAAAAAGGATCTCACTTCCTCACTATAATGAGATTTTAATGGACCCATAAAGGTTTTGTCCAAGGGTTGGATTTTATGTGAAGAGTGGGGAGGCAGACATATGATCGTAACATGATTTTCTCTAGCTAAGTTGATAACGTCAATGTTATTCTTGTGGGTTGCATGTCCATCAAGGAAAAGCAGGACAGGTGAATCAGCTGAGGGTTTTGCAACATCAATGAAATGTCTAAACCATTTGGTGAAGATGTTTGTTTGTATCCAACCACTTGGGTGACAAGAGGCTATGGTTCCTGGCGGGGCACCTTTAAGCAGCTGTTCATTCATGTTTTTACGTGTAAATATGACTAATGGTGGTATGAAGTCACCTCCAGCACTCATACAAGGAACTATGGTAACAAGGGAACCTCTTTCAGCTGATGTAAGGGACCCGATTTGTCTCTTCCCTTTCAGACCTATTACACGAGGGATTTTACTTTGAACTACAGACAAACCGGTTTCATCTACATTAAATACCCTGTTAGGAGGATAGTTGTGCTTTTTGAAAACAACGTCGATCAGGTGAAAAAACTTATCAAATTCGTCTTTATTAAACCCCCTGGCTCTGGCAAAGGATGTACCCATCGGTTTACGAACTGAAAGTTTTGGATTCCTTTTCAAGAAAGCATAGAACCAATCTTTGCCTGCGGCTTCATCCTTAAATGGATGGGGAATGTTATTGCGAACTGCAAGTTGGTAGGCAAGATTGCATACTTCCCTTTTGGTTAGTCCATAGAACATTGCCTCCATCTCAACTAAGTACTTTTGTAACTCATCTTCTATTTCTTTCGAAAACACTGGCTTACGGCCTAGAGTAGTTGAGGCGGCTATCTTAGCACTTTTCTCATTACTGTTGGCAAGCCGGAAGAGAGAAGCTCTGGGAACTTGGAACTCCTTAGACGCCTTGAGGTACCCCATCTTCTTCTCCCGAACAGCTTCTATAGCCAAAGTCATCTGGTTCGGACACCAACGTTTTCGCTTCTTTCCCTCATCTTTCTTCTTCTTAGGCATATCTGAAAAAAAATTCAGACGATTTAAAACCCTTATAGTTAACAAAAGGGAGGGGTAAACTTAAAACGAACAAAA
Organism: Timema douglasi; assembly: GCA_901482245.1. NCBI lineage: Eukaryota > Metazoa > Arthropoda > Insecta > Phasmatodea > Timematidae > Timema > Timema douglasi. The sequence continues at coordinate 55,154 of CABEEJ010000700.1, read as the reverse complement.
TATACAAGAAAACTAATGGCTTGCAGGTTTAGTCTGTAGGCAACTGTTTAAATGGCAATAAAATAATTTTATATTTACACCTCAGTGGGCTTACAATTAATTTATAACAGACTAAACTTTGTTTTTTTAATTTAGCCTGACGTTAATTTTGATTTTTTTCATAAATATTGTTTAGAATATAAAGTAACAAAATTAAAAGATAATCTACTTTTCAACCTTTTTCAATATTGTTTATGTCGGGTATTATGGAATACCTAGCATTCCATAATACCCGACACGCCATCTTTGGCATATAGCCTAAAAACTGATGAACAAATACGGTCATTGAAAAACCAATCTCATAACAATAAACTACAACAATTTAGGTGTACATTATGCTTAGTCTTAAAGCTTAAGTCACATTGTAGTAGTTAGTACACATATTTGAAGGCTTACCTGCAAAAATTCTTGTGAAGCACAAAACAAAATTCGTTCCGTAGCGAAGAGTTAAACAGCAACAGGCGGTCAACTCTCACAGTAGAGCATCATGGGAGTCTTTTGAAGTAGTTCATGCTATTTCCGAGAGATAGTAGCACTAAACAGAACTAAAACCTGAGTATTCCGTATTTCCCGACTATTCCATAATACCCTACTCTCCTCTATAGTTAAGAGCCGTAAAACCCGTTAACGTAGCACATTTATACCAGAACTAGTATACTTACAGTAGCCCTATGACTTCTTTGGTGCTGACTGACAGCTCACAGCTCTCAGCTGACGGCTTTGAAAAGTTACCAGACCAAATTATGTATCCCTACGCCAAACCATATTATCTGCAAAAAAAATATGTGTTTAGCAGCTGTCACTTCTAACACTCAACATTTAGGTATATACAGTCATAAGTCAGCTGTGAGCTGTCAGTCAGCACCAAAGAAGCCATATGGCTACTGTACTTCTCTACACGAAGAGTGTAATTAAAGGACGCTCTAAGTGCAAAAATTAATAAAAAAACAGTGCAATATGATTTATATTCAAATGCCAATTCACTTACATTGTGCCTTAAGTGTCAGATGTTTTTGGGAATGGTTGGAAATCACCGCAAGAATGCGTAAGTGCTATGTCCATCTAGAAGATGTAATTTAAAACGCTCTGTGTGCCACAAGCGTGATACAGTAGGCCATCATTCTCTGTGGTTTTTGAAACGTCAAAATGGAAGTTACTCCAACTGATAATTGTGAAACTTAACGTAAAAAGAGTGCGTGAATAAATCTCTACTCAGAAAGGACTTAAAGGCAAGAGGTTTGGAGCATATTTCTTCTAAAAATAAAAGTGTTTCACATTAAAAACAACACCTGGCCTAATGTAAGTAAATTCATTTTTATATGATAGTATTTATGTTATGTCTTCTTTATGACTATTGTTATGGTTAAAATTAACAGTCTAGTTATTTATGTAGGCTTCTCTTTTTATGTTAAAAATATGTGAGTAACATTTCACTTGACCTAAAAGAAAGTACCGTATTTGTATTCCAGGTAAGCTGTAAATGTAGTTATCAATGTAAGTCTCTAACTGCTGATTACAAACAAAAGTTATTCTCTGACTTATATAAGATGAACAAAGAAGATCAAGGGACATATATATTGGGATTTATAACAATTACACAGGGGAGAAGAAGGAGGCATGGGAAATATGAACGACCAGGTGAGAGTCGATGACAAGCAACTGTTTTCTATTCTGTACCGGATGGTAAAGGAAATAATGTTTCAGTTTGTCATAGTACATTTGCTGAAACATTTGCCTGAACCAAAAAAAAGGATACAGGTGTTGGCAGAGAAAAATAAATTAGACTTGTCGGGCGTATTGAAAATCAGAGGGAATAAAATTAAAAGACAGAACATTTACTCTGGAAACTGAACCAACTGTGATCAACCATATAAACACCTTTCCACGTGATGAAAGTAATTACATCAGGAACAAATCAAGTCGTGAATACCTAAGTCCTGAGCTCAATTTAAACCATCTTTTCCTCACTTTTAAAGACCGTTATTAAAACTACAATGTTTCTTATCGTTACTACAGCAAGGTTCTAAATAAAAACTTTCCGGAATTGCGTGTTGACGTTCTCAAACAGACACTTGTGGCGCATGTGATATGTACGCAGCTAAGATTAAAGTAGGTCAAATAGAAAATCTAGGTCAGAAAAGAAAAATAGAACTAGAACTGCATCACCGTCGAGCAGAGCAGGCTATTACTGCAATGAGCAAAGATGAGCAAGTATCCCTATTACCTCTCAGTGAAGAATGCACAGCTTCTATGGATTTAAAACAAGTCCTTTTCACACCGGCCCTAACTCATTCTCAGATGTTTTATTCAAGGCAGCTATCAAATTTTAATTTTGATATTCATATTGGTGATACTAACAACGCTTATATGTGTATCTGGCATGAAGAAATAACTGGCAGAGGAGCAAATGAAATTGCTTAATCTGTCCTGAAAATATTGAGGAAAGGTGCTACCAACAAGAAAATACTTAATGTATGGAGCGACAACTGTTTTGGCCAAAATAAGAACTGAGTTCTTGTTTTCTTGTGTGTCTACTTTGTCAGCAAGGGTACTTTATATTAAATCAACCATATGATTCTAGTAAGAGAACAATATTTTATGTCTTGTGATCGTGACTTTGCACAAATAGAAAAGAGGAAACGAGTCACTAAGCCAATGGTACCTGAAGATCTCAGGGAACTAATAATCACTGCTTGGCATAAGAAGCCATTTTTTGTTACTCAAAGTATTAAGAAAATTTTTATGGTGTACAGTCTGTTTCTGACAGGTTCATATACACAAAGTCATTAAATTGGTCGAAAGTTCACTGGCTCAAAATAGAAAAGAAAAATCCAACTCTTGTTAATACACGAAAAGGTTTGAGTGACCTGGAGCTCTGATATATATGACTCTATACATTTATATATCCGAAGAGCCCAGTAGTTAGTAAGATGCACCAATACCATTTTTACTTGGCTTCGAACGTACTTATACAGTATCCTATCTTTTTATTCCTATCTTTCTTTATATATCCCTCTCTATCTCTCCCGGCCCTCAAGTTTGTATAGTATCTCACCGAGCTAATTCCACTTTGATTTCCTCGTCAAAGAGTTGACGAACAACAGAAACTTAGAAAATATCTAAAGTTTGAGTTGATAGCTTGTAATGAAGTCGAGCGTTAAGGTATGAGTTTACGATTCAGAGTTTGTTCTAAACACTCAACTTCTTCTAGTCAACGGAGCTATGCGAATACCGAACTAATTCTATCTTCACTCACATATATGAACTTGTATGTATTTTATTATGATATTAACACCTTTTTTTATATAACTCCCAAGTATTCTTTTCGCTGCAACGTGTCATGGTTTATATTAAGATAAGCGTGGAAAAATATATAGGATAATCCAAGAAATAAAATTGAAAGGTTTTACAATCAACTTTTATATTTAAGGGAGGATGAAAGGGAGCGGGAGTTAAAACTATATTTTTATTGTATTTTTACAAAAGGTTTTTGATAAATTAATAAATAACATGCAGCTACGTTTGATGCATTTTGTTTGATTTGTTACGCATATTAATCCTAACGGTTCTTGAATACTAGTCGTGGCTTTCTAGGAGTTTGACTAATATATATATATAAATATAAAATGTTTCCTAGCTAATGCTACTATGCTCATTACAAATATTCAAATTAGTATTACCATGTGTAGCAAATTAAATTATATTAAATCCATCTACTGGATCAATATTTTATTTAGTTTGTATGAAATTGGTCATTATAAAAGCTATAATCTTAGCTCGTATCAACTTCCATAACACAATTTTCTTTTTTTCTTTAGCAATGCACTTCCCTAAACCTTTGGGTTGTACGCCTATGTACTAATTACACTAATTAGTTAAGGACAAGGAAGGAATTATTTATAGGTAGTGTATTGGCATTTGCGTGGAGGGATAGTAGAAAAACATTGGAAAAATACTCTCAGAGCACCCGACTGGGTTTCAAATCCCGACTCCCCTATCATCAACAGTCCAGTCTATAACAATGCCTCAGAACATGCGGCCATAGAGCGGATCGTCACACCTAAAAATTTTTAAAATGTACTCTACAAGATGTATTAATAATTTCAAAGTAATATTTCACTCAAGTTCTGATAAAATTAAATTTAGTTGGGGACAATGTTGAGATACATATATCTAAAGATTAGATTATGGAGAAAAGAGGGAGTTTAGGAGTAAAGAGGCGCTAGAATTCCCACACATATCTTTAAAAATATAGAAAAAACACGTTGTCTTGTGGTTATTAAATAAACAAATCCATAACCTATGATTCGTGACGTAATAAGCCAAGTAAATAGCTGGTTTTAGCCGACACAAAATATCTTAAACGGTTGTTTAGCTCAAATGACCATTAACATTGCACGTGGCATACATTACAAATCATTTGTAGCTAACATAATACCTAAAAATGTTAAATATTTGTCTATCATTTGATGCATTGACAAGGTATATATTAATTTTTTTATTAATATAACACAGGTTGACATTTCAAAGAATTAAGAACTAAACCATTACTATCACCCAAATTCCTTTTTTTGGCAAAATGCCTAAAATGCCCTTCAAAACATGATACAAATATATATAATTATGGTTTTTAAGATGAGTCAACACAAAAGCAGCGACCACAATTGACTTAAAACTAACTAAAGAAAATACAGAAAGGAGAAGGTGCATTAAGGTGAGAAAAAAACGACTATAGATAGTAAAGTGGCTAAATATGAAAGCCACAAACCCTCCAACAATTGAGGAAATAAATGTTTGCTTTCTTAAAAGGAGGAAAATATAAAGATCCTCTTTTATAACCAGATATACATTTACAATAAAGAGAAGGGAAGGGAGGATGACATTGAAAATGGACAAATGAAACCATACGATTGAATCAAATCTCAGATTCTTGAGATTGGTGCACATTTCCTATAGTATCGGGTTCTATACCCGTGCTGAGCTTTTAATTTTTCTAAACAAAAATGTATATATTCTAGTATCAGGTAGGTACCTAAGTACGACGTTCCCATGCCTATTAATAATAAAACTTTAATTAAATTTAATTGGGAGTAGTACTATTTGTTACTGTCTTTAATATCAAACAAAAACCCTTTACTACTCTCTACTAGAACTAAAAATTATATAGTTTAATTGAAATTCTTTAAACCATTATTGGATTCCAGGCAGTAAATATTTTTTCTAGTGATCCACTTCTTACTACCCATCATAAATAACCAAATTGTTATACAAATGGAGTAGAAATTAGGAAGATGGAGTTTAGACAAAGTACACCCTCATTTACTTAGAGGGAGAATAGGTATCTATTAAGTATTAAGTAAGATACATATCAGTAACCTTGCTTAGGATTTTAAGCCCAACCTCCTCATCACCAGATAACCAGAGAAGACGAGACTGACACTTTTCTTCCACCTCCCCACAAGGGAGGGTAAATATGTTATTAATCATGCATTGGTTGATGTTATCTGGGGGGCTGAGAGCTATTTATTTGATGTCATAGACAGTTTGTCACACACGTGCCAGTATAATCACGTGTTTAAAAAGTATATAACCTACAATTAAAACCTTTATATTTGTAAAAATAAAAATATATATATTTATTCATCACGAAAAAAAAATCCCCCAAACAAATTTTAAAGGACATTTTGGAAAAAAAGCTAAATTTCTAAAATGTATCATAATTTAACTATTCTTGATTAATTTATCTTAGAAAAATAATCCTAAATTATTATTAATAATATTAAATAAAATCTAGCTACAAATTTTGAACAAAATCGCTCTAATTATTTTTAATCCTATTTAAATTTTTCAAATATTGGTCATCAGTAAATAACATCCTTAAGAAAATCTTATATACAACTATTTATATTGTAAAAAAACTTATCACATATTGAAAGTGATGAGGGATATTTATTTCTTATAAGATATAATATATTGAGTATTTTTTAAATATATTGGTTCAAGTTACAATATTGATATAATTGATAAAACTATAGCAATATACTTTACACCTTACATCCATTACTGTTTCCAGCCTATGGCCCGGTCAGTTTCTTATTTATTCATTTTCCCACCATCGGATTGCTAAGCTTCATATGCCTTACAATCTATCTTAAGAGATTGAAAGGATGATCATGGATTGAGTGATGAAACAAATATATAAAGGTAAAGTGTATGGATAAAAATGAAGTTGTAGGCCATGTTGTAAGTGAATGTGTGAAAAAGAATAGCACTAACAGTTTTCAGAATAAAAGGACATGTATGACTTGGTGTATTGATGTTGTTGAAGTTAAGGAAGTATACAAGGCTAGAGAAGTGTGGAGAAAGTTAGTGAGGATGGATTAAACACAAAGTGGTTTTTTGAGTTATAGTCACAGTTTCTTGCCTATACTCCAAGGGAATGGAGTGATTAGGTATGCATTTATGGATACATACATAACCTAATATATCAATGTATCTATCTTAAGAGTATAACAGGCACAACATCCAGTCTCCAGCCGTTAATTTATCAATATTAAATGGTACACCCTTGTTGTCTGCAATGATAAATTTTCAGTCATGCCGGTAATCGAACCCGGGACCCTTAGCTCAGTAGCCAAACACGCTACCGACTGAGCTAAAGTGTGGGTCCTATACATGGATAACAATTGAAATAAAAATTAAGATTATACCAAACCCATCAAATCGTTTCAGATCCAGGATCAAAGACAGAATAATGACAGAATAGAAAAATCCACTCTTTTGATTACGAGGTAATATAAAACTTAGAGGCTCGTCGTAATATTGAGGTTGAAAATTTTCAGGATTACAATACTTTTTATGAATATATATGAAAATAAACCTGGTTCGTCATTCCACGCTACTGTATGTCAGCATAGGTTGATTATTTTAATTCTTCTATCACTATTAGCTAGATTCTACGGTTTCTTTTTTTATTATTGTTGAGCTGTTTAAGGCCATCGCCATTTACCACCTACCCCTTTCCCATTTTGAAATTTCTAATTTAAATACTTTTCTGAATATCTGATATGTATTAGTTTTGTCAGTTTTCAGCTCCACATTTTTCAGATCTCTATTTAAAATATAGTTTTATTATAGCTCAGAATCTATTGGACCTGTTTAAAAAAATCTTTCAGATAATACTTTTGTATTTTTAATAGTGCTACAACTTTGCAATTACGAGTTTTAATACAACTCATAAGAGCTGTTCCCGAGGATATATATTTTTCTTTTTCACCATCACGTACACTACCCTTGATTTTCGAGGTGGATCAATTATTCCGAAATCACTTCTAGGGAACCTATGAAACCCTTATTATGCCAAACTATAGGCTGATCGGTTAAATGGTTTAGGTTCTGAGCCGATCAACAGACTGACAGACGGTGCTGTGTAAACCACTTTGCAGAATTAATGGAGTCATGAAATACCAACATCCATAAAAATAATGACGTTTATTCTTTTAACTATCACAATAGTTTGTTTCTCCCATAAGTTGCGAGAAAGTAAAAAGCTACAAGTAGAAACATGTCATTTATATTATTGTGTTCTTTCAAAAACCAATAATGGTCGATTTTAATAACCTTTCATCTAAATTCTTTGATAGAACACAATTTTAGTGTGAAATAAAAATTTACAGCTAAGAATTTTTTTGAAAAAAGATGGGGTGTCATCAATTTGGAACAGGGTAATCTTCCCAACGCCTATAAAGACTTGAACTAATTAATACCCCGTGATATAGTCTGTTGGCAAAAATATGGACACTATCGTGTGAATGGTAGTATATGTGCGTGTAGCAGGGGCACTCTGTTTTTATAGATATTTATTAGAAGTATAGAGCATGCACACTTCTAAAATGAACGATTACCAAATCAATTTTACTATAAAAATAGACTCAGCATCCAGTATCACCTTCATAAATTTGTTACAACCCCACTCTGCTACCTTTTATTTACGGCCATGAATAAGATAAAAGGGAGCGGAAGTAAGCTATGGAACAAGTTAAAAGGGAAATTATTAGCAAAATTTAAAAGCAACCATATGAACAGTTTGTTTAAATAAAAATTATTAGAACAGAACACTTTACATGGTCTCATTAATCAAACTGTGATATGTTGAAAACCAAACAAATAGATAATAACTTCATATCTTTAAATTGCGCGGATAATTTAAGAGAGAGTTATAAACTTGTGATGTATCCAATATTCAATTGGGTCAGTCTTGAAGAGACATAACAACCCGTAACGTTGAATTTAGTAAAATAAATCAAAAATATTAATATCCATCAGGATAATACATAAAGACTAAATAAGGGCCTAATGGGCACCTTGAGAATGTTAAAGTGTATTTTTCATACCAAAGAATAACGACTTCAAAAACGTTAACTTTACATGTTAACTTTCTATATGAGACTTTAAATTACGCGAGAGTTTGGCTAACAGACTTTAGTCAAACTCCCCCGGGACTATCCGATCCTGATCTAAAGATTTAATACTCGAAAAGACTTTAGCGACCAAGTGGCGACAGAAAAAATACAAAGCCTCATTTCAAATTTAACGATCAGGTAAAAATAAATCTTATATATAAAATTCTCGTGTCACAATGTTCGTTCCCGTACTCCTCCGAAACGGCTTGACCGATTCTCATGAAATTTTGTGAGCATATTGAGTAGGTCTGAGAATCGGCCAACATCTATTTTTCATACCCCTTAGTGATAAGGGTTGTCCACCCTTAACATTTTTCTATAATTTTTAGACATTTTTTAAATATCTTTATTTTTTTTATTATGTCGCATTAAAAAATACATACAACCCTAAATTTTTACCCTTTTATCACCAACCCCTATTTTTTAATAGCCATTTTAGTAATTTAATCATTTTTCATCCCCGGTCGATAACTGATCAATCGTCATGTGCCAATTCAATTCAAACGTATTCAGTTTCCGATTAGATTGGCATTTGCAATGACTATCAACAAATCCCAAGGTCAAACGATGTCTATTTGTGGCTTAGATTTGAGAACACCATGTTTTTCACACGGACAATTATACGTGGCATGCTCTCGAGTGGGTAAACCATCCAGTTTGTTTGTGTTAGCTAAAGATGGACTAACAAAAAATATTGTTCACGCTATGGCATTAAGAGATTGATATTGTTTGTTAGTGTTACTGTCGTAATTGATTAATTAATGATATATAATTTTAAGGAATAAATTATAATAACTTAAAAATAATGTTTGCCTTTTGTTATTTTTATATTCCCTCATCGTTCACAGCGCACCATGCCTATTTCACGCATATACCACATTCTTACACACTTACAATAAGTAAGCTATTTTTTATCTACACTAGAAATTACTTAAAAATTATTTATATGGCAAAACAACGTTTGCCGGGTCAGCTAGTAGATTTAGATAATAGCAATAAATAAATCGCCATAGTTACGATTCTGATGAAGATATAATATATAAATGTCTTATCCTGACATTGTCTAGGTCCATGACAATGTTCCTCGGTCAATCGTTGAAATCAAATAGTCATTTTAGCATACACGCACATCACAATATATAGTGGGTTTCGTTGCAATAGAATCATGGTGGGTGAACTGAACACACGGTCGATGACGTCAATGTGGCTTTGGAAGATCACGTAGACCCTTTGTTGTCAAGGCTCCATCCGACTTCCAAACCATTTCTCCTATCACTTGATGTTTTCAAAGTAGTTCATCTCTCTACCATCAGATGGCAGGTAAATAGGCGAATAGTCATTCTCTGGTGGTGTCCGATACTGGCCGACCCATTACGTATTAGTAGAACAGGACGAAGTGGACTACATCTTGTTGGAACATCGTAGCTCGATCGGCCCACTCATCAATTTAGAATGATAGGTGTAGGCCAGTCTCGATGGTTGCTAGTTTCAGAAGATTTAATCGGTTAGTACACGAAAACAGTTTTCTTTTGTTGAAATTGATTATGTAGAAAGAATGTTATTGTTCAGAATTGTTTTATTATGTCGTACCAACCTACGTGAATATAGAGAATAGTACTATTGTAGGGATTCCATTAGTGTCGGTATAATTGAAGCGGGTAGTACGAATTACAGAGAGTTATGCATACATTTCAGCATGAGGGTGGGTCCTATTGTAACATGATGTAATGTAATTTTACAAATTTAATCATCTTAAAAGGGGAATCCATGATTGTATTTATCATAAATATTTCAGCTATACCAGGAATCGTACCCAGGACACTAAACTTGAGTTTTAGTTATTATTTAGTCATGTGACTAATCTAGAAAAACCATTTTCTACATCCTATTTTTCCCAATCTATGTCGGGACAGTATTTTGGTGCCTACAGGACTTTAAAAGGAAAATCATTTGTAAATGATTTTCTTACAAATTGACTTTTGGAGCACTTTTTAGAAAATACACATTTATTGGGTTGGAATTGATAGTATTTGACTATACTACTGGTGTTATTTTATAGATATTGAGAAAATGCCTATCAAAAGTGACATATACATATAACATAACTTGACATATGAATACGTAAAAATATATCTACTATACTTTCTCGCTGTAAGCTAAGGTTTATATTTCTACACTTTAATTAAAACAAATACAAACTTATGTGCTTACATGGAAAAAATAAAAATAAATTTATTAATAGCCTCAATGACGTATTACATATAATTATATTTGGTTTAAAAAAACACACCTTTATTTTGGGTATTATTTGTGGGCTTTTTCAATGACACTTTACCTTTTCAATATTTCTTGACATGGTCTGTTATTTACATTTTATTAAATGTTATTAATTTTGGGTATTCAAACTTCCCTTTATGAATCGACTTATTATATAAGCACTATACTTACAAACTAAATGCACTCTAGATATATATTATATACAATACCACGCTCTTGTATATATATTATATACAATACCACGCTCTTGATCATTAATATATCACTTCGAGAAAGGAGGCCCTAATTTCCTAAATAAGAAATGTTTTGGCCTTACATGAAATCGAACTTAGAAACTTGATTCAGTAGACAGATGCACTATTGACTGTTAAAAGAAAATTAGTAATAATACTACGACGAAGTATTTGAAATTAAAACACTCATGTGCGTTCTGTTAGAATTTGATAGTTCAAATTTCAATACCAGCATGGAATTTCCCGTGGATTATATCTAGAGCCAATCGATACACAGCTCAATTCACCCGCTGGAGGAGAGGGGGTGGGGGATAAAAGTAATTGGAAAGTACTTCTTTGACTTTACTTTCGAAAATTGCATGTTCTATTAAACAAAGTTTCAACAAATAATGTTTATAATAATACTATATATTATAAAGGTTATCATTCTTTGGATATGATAAGCACTAGATCAAAAAATGGAATTTCAAAATATTCAAAATATGAAGAAAAAAACCCTAGGCACCACCTTTGTTTCCACCTTTAAGTGCCTGGTCAATGGTCGTTGGAAGTGAAGAATCACATCAGTGACAGCCCCTAATTTACGGTATCAGAAGAAACCAATTGATTTATACTTTGTCTTCGGTGGCTCAGTCAGCCCACAGTGTTGCCAGAACTATCAGCACTTTAGAGACCAGCCCCCTTCCCTTCACCCAACCAAAGAGTGATATTGAGCTAGCAAGCAAAGAAAACAAAGCTATAATCCTCTGAAACCTTTATCGCAGGTACCATTCATCACTGTATTGATGGGGAGATATAGTCTAAACTTGTACATAGCTCAGAGTCTAAGATATACGGGTCTGGCTAATCTCTAGTTCCAGTGATCAGACATTGAAGCCAAATGGCGTTAGTGTCGTTGCGGGATAGCGCGTGCACAATTTAAATTTGGAAGATAAGTTTGAACCTCCAAGTTTACATTTTAATGTTAGACTTTACCTTAATTATTTTATCCCGAATGAGATAACTAGTGAATAAAAAGAATAGCTCACAAAAAAAATTATAACATACAAATTAAAAATTAATCATTTGCTTATCGATTTAAGATAATTTGAATTTGAAATGCTGTATTATAAATCACATGGTAATTATTTGTTTGGTAAAATTTGATCAAATAAACATGGATATAAATTACTATTTAAAAATGTATTGATGTATAAGGGACTAAGGCATTAATCAGTCTTACCATCTAGCTTATAGTATCTGAGGGAATTTTTTGTATTAATCCTAATGGATATCATATAGGGTAATTTGTCTGAATATGAAAATTAGAGTCTTTCCTTCAATAAAGAGATAAGGAAGAATGCAAGCATGAAATAAGCAAACGTGAAGAGTGATTGATAAGTGTGATTTTTTAGTGTATTTAAAAAATATTAATTCACATTCTAAAGTGTGAGTGGTGTTAATTAGCTATCTTAGAGTGTACGTTCTTGCAGAAGGTTTAATACCGAGGCAAATAAATACCACTCACCTTTCACTTTTACTCATTTCGTTCTTGCATACAGTCTATAAAGTTTCAATATCGTTTTATTATTTAAAAAATGATATTTAAACATAGTAAGTTGGTAATTCCGTCTTTATTATGCTTCCAGGTTTGTTTCCCGCCTTAAAGTAGACATTTTCTAAATACTATATTTAACTTAAGCGCCATGACCATTATTGATAGTACCTATCATCCCTAAATATTATTTAATTAAATTACTGTATTAATATTACTTGCAGCAACATATCGATTGTTATTACCAAGCTGTAGTACAGCCATATTAAGAGAGTTTAATACGTCAGGATGTGAGCAGTTTCAGTCCTCTATGAATAATTTAATACTTTTTTGGTAAGTGCCATTAAAAAAAATTAACATTGTTACTTTTTTAATGTTATGTTATCAAATACTTTCGAATGCAAATACTATAATTATAGTTTCTATTGATTCTCCATATCTTTTTTGTTAGTGTATTGATACAAAAAACTAGAATTTTGTTAATAATTAACATATTTAAGTTAAATATTTATGGGAAAGGTGTTTGAGCATCGTCCCCTTCTTACTTTACTTTTCTAACCTTTCATGTGCATATAAATGTCCGTCGTCTGGATATTGATTATAGTGAGATTTTTAAATATTACAAAATAAAATTATATTAATAGGCCCATATATTATTATAATATGATTTGATTTGCCGTTTGCTTGAAAGTATAAATAATAATAGAAATTTCTTAATAATTTGCTGTTTTGAGGAAATACAGTGTTTTACTTTTATAAGTTCTAGTGCACCATCACCAATTAAAAAATAAACTTTTTACTTTAGATAAGTTAAGGTAGTAGAAAACTCACTGTTATAATACAAGTAGCCAAAGACATAGGAGTGGTGGTAACTGATATTTAGCAGAATTTTTTTTATTGCAAACATTGATTAACCAATGTGGAAATAATTAAGAGTAAAACTAATCTTGAATATAAAAAGCAATTCTACATTTTAATTTTGAAAAATCATTTCATCACTCATTTTTCACAAAATCTTTCATTAGATTTATTTTTCTAGAGTTCTTTTGACCAGAAATCTTTCTTGTATTTTTTCTCACAGGCATGTCTCTCGAAATTTGAGGGTGTATAAATGTTGACAAGTTAGTTTTAAAATAGTCTGGAAACTTATATTTATTTTTATTTTTGACTTGTGAAGCCATTGTGCATAGATAAAATCTTATAAATCTGAACAGCTGTTGTTATAAAACGTCACAACTATCCGCAACGATCACAACGCTTTCTCATATAGTGTCAAATCGTGCAACTAAAAATCTTCAAAGTCTGATAAACTTCTATATAGGGTCTTGAGTAAAGTGTCATAGGTGTGACATATCCTTGACGAAAGTTATTATGTAGGGTTGACAGATTTTCAAAATAAAAAAACGAGATACATGTACTGTATCTATATATAGGTTTATTAAAGTCGTACAAATGATTTGAAATTTATTAAATTCGGTATTTAACCTTCAAAATTACATAAACTACTAAAAAATAATTATCACACCCATTAGCTCACCACGCGAAGACTGAAACACTTCGACTACACAGTGATTCGAAAAATCAAAATATCTAAAGAGGTTTGAGCAGTGCTTTAATGAACTGGTAGAAATAGGTTGATACTTCTTTGAACTTTGTGCAACTTTTAAAAATTGTTGGGCATTTAATGCATAAGAATAACATTCAGAACAAGTCTATTTTCATTGACTAAGATCTTCAAAATTCCCTCCACTGTGTTTAGTTCCATTCGGTTTCTTTCTTTTGTCCACTGATTGGTCATTAGTGAAAATACTCGTCCCACATGTGTGTTTTGTGCCGGGATACTGAACATGTACTGACATTTTATCAGTAGTTTGGAGTATTAAGACTTTCTTTCACATGTCTTCATGTGATAGGCCTAGTGCTAGTTTTGTTGGTTGGACATTTCACTCCACACATTTGGTTTTTCTCCAACTCGTTTTCTACAAATACAAGAATATTTATTCACTGTGTGAAAAGTTCACTGTCTAATACTAACTGTAACATTTTTTATTTAAATTTTGTAATCTTATTAGTTTCACATAATTTAATTTAGTTTTTCTAAAATATAAGGAAATCGGGTGTTCCGACGACATTTTTCGGGACACTGAGACATTTCCATAAAAACGGGACAATCTCGTACATACGGGACGTCTGGCAACCCTATATTAGGGGGAGTACCTAAGGCTGTCACAATGCATTGGTCTTTCATGGAAATTCATCCTGGCCAAAGCATACACGAATTTGATGTTTTCTATCTTTCAGTTATGTTCATTCTTAATAAAATTGGGTTATGTTCTGTTTTGCCGGTGATGGGAGGGGGGAAGGGGTATCAGGCATCAAATCCTGCCAGGGTGTGTGTCTACAAAGTTTTTTTTTTATGTTTCCCACTCTACCTCCTCTCAAATGTGATTACAATGTCTCTAAATTTTACCTTAATACTTCCTATACCTTAATAGTGCATTTAAAAGGGTATAGATCAGAGAAGTACATAATCGAAAAAAATTGTACGGAACTTCGTGAAGACTTTCTCGCTCTATTGTTTAAAAATAGAGATATTTACTCAAAACTCGTAATATATGTGAAACGAAATAATATACACTAGAGAACCCAAGCATAAATTGCACTACATTTAAGTAGAACATTTTTTTGAGATTAGGTTTTAAATTTTATAATTTTATTTTTAAAGAATGTCTTCATTTCTATGTTTGGACCAATAAAAATTATCGATTTTGGGTTCACAAGGGTCAACACTTCATATTAAAAATTAAAATTCCTGCTAAAATTTTCAACATTTTAGGCGTTTCACATATTCAGGTCATCGACTTGCTATTCAATTCCTCATTTATAAATTTTGACCAATCAAAAATCTAAATATCGACTATTGAGTCTAAAATAGATTTAGATCATTGTTGTACAAACATCTCTCCTAAGAGGTTTAAGGAAAAACAAAATAAACCCTTAGAGACTTACTCATATTTAATTACTCTATGGCATTGGAGAATTATTGCGTTAAAACTTAAGTAGTATCTCTTTACAACTAAATCTGGCAAAATTGTATTATATATTTTCCAATATCTCAGAAAATATTGATTTTATAAAAACATTTTCAAATAAAAGTTTTTTACTTTTAATAGTACAACAATTTTGCAATGATAAGTTATTTAGTATCTCAAATATGTGTTGAAATACGTAAATTTCCGCTTCTGTAAAGTACCCTAAAATTTATTTTCTCAGGAAAATGGAAATAGCCATTTTATTTATAATCTTAATAAACGCCTAGATATACATTTTAATCAAATCGTTTTAGCCGATTTTGGGAAAATCGATTTTTCTCTTTTCGCCTTTTTTTAAACTACTCTTAATTTTAAGTTTATACAGACACACAGAAAATCGGCATTGAAAAAAAACACTTTTTAGAGTTCGGGGGTTCATGAGACTTGGACATTCATCAACATTTCAGGTTAGATTGTTTTTAAGGTCACAATACTTTATTTTTTGTGTTCAAAAAGTTAAAAAATATAAATATGTGTAATGGTAGGGTGATTATGAGATGAAGTGAAGGACCTACAGTTTATTGTGGAATCCGAACCACGGGTGAGGCCTGGCATTCCACACATTCACAAGTTGAGACTAATACACGTCTTATCAGAGGTGGATGAAGGGTTTGGCAATCAGATATATCTGTGCCGGGACTGAGGATTGAACCCTGGACTCCAGCTCAGAAACCTGACACCTTACCCCTAGACCACCAGATACTTTTATTATTATTTACTGAATAATTAGGGTCTACTTGTAACAAATGTTGGTATTTCATGTATTTATCTAAACCAGTACGCCTAAGGACTTATTTGAGTTATGGAATTGACAAGGAGATCCCGGATAGTTCAATAGGTACATAAGTTAGCGAGTATAGCTGAATAACCAGGGTTCAAATTCCTGTTATTTCGTAATTTTTCTATCCTTACACAATCGTATATCAGAATGTCATCTGAAAATACATCTTGGTTTAATTTAAAATAGTTTAAAAAAATGCTATAGTGGGACTCATCATACGTATCAATGGTATGCAGACTAAACGTCAAGTTCCTCTAGTCTGATTTGCTGTTTACAATAAGTTCTGCATTCAAATCCCGGGAGGATTTAATGAGTTTATTTTCCTAAACGGATTATCACTCTTCCTTCACACTAATATAAGTACACTTTCTCTAAACTCTATCTTCCCCATATTTACACACCCTTTGAATATTAGTTACAAGTGTGTATTGCCCGGACAGGTCTTAAGACATGGGAGGAGGCAGATATAGACCTAAGCAGAGATTCCAAAATTGGAGTTAGGCCAGGGAATATGTCTTTGTAACATCTTGGGTCACTCGAATATATAAGCTATAAACTGTATCAACAGTAATTAATGAATAAATTAAAGTACACAAGGCATTTATAAAAATACGAAAGAAGTTACGACTGTAATTCAAACACAGTTCGCCCCATCATCGGAAGTTCAGTCTCTTGCTAGAGTGACGCCTAATATTTCATGCATCTACAAATTGAAGGTTCTGTTTTGTTAGGTTGGGTAGTATTGACATACTCGTAGGTCTGTCATAGACAGGATCAAAAACTAAAGCCACAAGAATGCTAAAGGAACTTAAAATCCTTCACAATCGTTATTTAAAGAAGTGTTATCTGTGAATGAGAAAAAAATACTACTCATATTTCATACAAAATACTTTATCAATAAACTTTTCATTTTGTTATTCTTTTTATCACCGATTGTTACTATCCGTACTGATTACTAGCCTTTTTTCTATTGAATAGCAAAATAAACAAAACTATTTTAATCCTGATAATATAATGGTTTTTTAAATATGACTAAATAATGTTTATTACCTTCTAATACTAACTTAGTCTATGGTATTAGGAACTCGAGAGTTCATTACCACACTTACTAAAGTACGCCACCTTTTCTTATCTTGAGCTAGTCCTATCCAGTCCACCTCATTACTCATGAGGATGACATAAATATGTATACATGTTTTGGGGGGAACATTCCACTAATTGTTTACTGATGACTTTTTTTTTCGAAATATTAATATTTTAAAAGATGGCTTAAGTAATTTGGTTCAAATTGGGTATTTGTTAAGCTTTTTGCATTATATATATATGTTTTATAAAATAAAATATCATTTAGTAATAGTATTTAACTAATTACTGAGTTTTATAATGTTCGATTTTTTTAAATGATTAGGTTCAGAACTGAAAACCGGGGACTAATTTGCATTATCAATAATAAAGTATCTTTATTTATCTAAAATAAATTAATTTAAGGGTTGTTTAGTTAAGAAGAATGTTATAAAAAAATTATTTTTTTAAAATTGATCATGAAGATTGAATTCAAATTATTGGTTTTTCATGATAACATGATAACAAATAATTTTAGGGTAGTTTACAAATCATTTAGTTTTGAGAATTTAAATTTTGTTAAATGGCCATATTTGAACAATTTGATTTAAAATTTATTATTAAAGAGTATTTATTGTGAGTAAAAAGATGATTTGTTTGTTTTGATGAGAAAAACATACATAGGGACTGATATTTTACTCAAATTCTATTCTTGAAAATTTTGAAAATTATCTTTGAAGTTATATTACTAATTACACAATATTATAAAGTGTGTGTGATTGGGTCGTACCATTTATTTACTTAACACTATTTCATGTATCTATTTTATTTCATTATTATATTTATTTTATTTTAATTGCTTACCTGTACTGAAAAGAAAATGGAAGTTACTATTGGTGAAATGTTCGAGTGACACATTTAATTTCATGTCACCCACCTCGGTGGCCACATGGTCTAACACGTTACTCTCGCAGTAGACTAGACTGAAAATGACGGAGAGATCGAGGCTGGTATCTCGGTCAAACGTTCTGAAGGGTTTTTACAAAATAGTTTACCATTCTCCCTCCTCGCAAATGTGGGTAAACTTTCTATAGATATAACCTTCCTAGACCCTAAAACCATGAGCGTAATTAGTACATAAGCATATATCTTGCATGGGCAGTAAGACAAAGTGCTAAAGAAATAATATCATATCAAACTATTTATGTTGTCCATTCATGTTTTTTACACAATATATATAGTGTATATGTTGTACACTATTTCGCAAAAAAAAAAAAAAAAA
>CABEEJ010000700.1:0-36093 GCA_901482245.1 Timema douglasi | reverse complement strand
TATATATATATATATATATATATATATATATATATATATGAAGATCCACTTTTTTTAAAAAGTTTGGGACCACATAGAACGTTAGAACCATCATAATCTTGAGATTGAAAATGTTCATGATTACCATAATTTCTTTAGCCTAAGAGATAGTACAAAGATAATATTTTAAATCAATATTATTCTAAATAATGTTAAATACAGTAAAAGTAAATAGTTTAAAAACCAAAATAGGTCGGTATTCAATTGTATAGGTTTACTATTACTAACTAATGTTCATACATATTTTTGGGTTCGGATTATACCCTAATTGGTTTTTGAATACAATAATATGAGCTCTTCTTTAAATGTGAACAGTTAGTAAAACGAGGTGTTTAAAAAATATAAAACCATTTCAATTAATGATATGAAAAATTAATATTCAATTATGTGCCCACCACGCTCAACGAATACATTTTAAAAATTGGTTTGGATCAATAAGTATTTTCCTGATACTACTGGCAACTTTAGGCCTCAACCTAAACTAAATTACATTTCAAAAGGGATGGGGGTTGAACTAAGCAAAGATAGAAGAAAGGAGCAATAAGTACACTGGTCTCACAACCCAGTTTTCATGCGTGCGCGTGCGTACACACACATATTATATTCATACAAACACACATACACACACACACACACACATACATCTCAGCTCATGAGCATTTAAAAATTACAAGATGTTTGTGGATTTCTGGTTGACATTCCTAGAACCTTAGATATAGATTCTTAAATTGTACGTCTACCACTTTCAGGTGAATTCATTGATTCCTATTTATGATTTAAAATAGTGGGAGCATAATTTTAAAGCTTCACAACATTGGGATAAATGGTTTGTCCGCGCACTTCTAAAATTATCGTGGCAACACTGTAAATGGAAAACCCTTGTGAATTGCTAAACGGTACAAGTAGTTCCCGATATTCCTACAAGTAGCGTTACACTATGGTTACCAAACTATTTCAAATTGTAATTTAATAAATAAGCTTTTAAAGCTTAGTATTAAACTAATACATTTTAAATAAATAGCTAAAACAAGAAGAAAATTATTATTTAACCTTGTGAGTTCTTCTTTTTCCAACATTAATAGTTACATCCATCTTAATCTTGTTAAACTAGTTATTCATTTTAAAAATATATAAAAAAATAATAGAATACTAAATAAAAATTCTAATCAAATAAAATTGAAGTAAAAGTAGTCCTGATTTATAAAGTAAAATTCAATTTTGAATATTTAACTTAACAAAGTCATTATAAGCAAAATAGTGTGAGGATGAACCTGTGATAGTTTTCATTGTATAGTTTAATTATTAATATAAATAAAAGTTATACAGAGCCTTCGTTCTAGATAATATAGATCCCTTTTAATTGAAGAAAAACTATTTCAAATCCGTATAACGGTTTTGTCACAATCTTTTATTTTGTAATGCCATGTTTTTATGAGTGAATGAGTGTTAACCGACCCCCTAAGCCATTAATGAAAGGTCTGGCGTAAATGGTTAAGAGGAACAAAGTTAATAACTTCATGTACGTACACTGCTCTTTTATAACTTAATGTTGAAAATTAGTAAAACTGTAATAAATTATCAAAGAATTGTTTGCGATAGTATCTTCTTGAGACTAATTATCATTATCAATGAAAAAGACCTATCATAGATTAAAAAAAGAGACCACATTTTACTCATAATGTATTTATTCCTTGCATTTCAGAAGAAATCTCTTTCGTATAATATACTGTATTTACTGTACGTACTGTTCGTCACAGGCACACAGTGATGTGTAAGGTAAACTAAACCTGTCACACTTTTACTTATTTCCACACATTAATTTGCACTGGCATCATGTCAGTTGAGAACAGAATTTAGAAGCTCCCAGAAATGCTATCCATAGTGGTTTGTGTCCAAAAGAGGGAGTATTTTTCCATAAAAAGACGTAATTTGTGAAATTTGCTTTGGAAGTTCAAAGAATTGTTTACAAATTATCGTTTGCAATTTCGTACGCTTGGCAGGAAACCTTAAGGCATAAGGGATATTTTCACCTGATTGTGTCTTTTTTTGTGTAAACAGTATCCTGTGGCTTTTATTTACTCTTTTTGTTGTGATTGTGGGGTTTTGGCCATTATTTGTAAGCCATTTGATCAGGTGAAAACTTCTGTCTTCTATTTACACAAGATTTGACATCTGGTTCAAGACTGGAGTATTTTCAGACATTTTCTTCCAATCACTTCACGCCTTGGTTTTACCCATTTCATAGAACGTAGACATGATATCACATACCGCGAGTGCGTGGAAAAATGGCAAAACTTATTGAATGTCATCTGAAATGTTTTCTAAGAATAAAGTCAGCGAAATTATTTTTCTTGTGATTACCATTTCCAGATTAAAACTAGTGATCTTGCAAACCCAGTGACTGTAACTCCAAAATGGTAGCTGCTGTAGTAACTACCCGATCAGAGTATAATGTAACACTTGAGACTTTCTTGTGAGCATAATAAACATAGGTTTTCCCGTGTAAAAGTAGTCTTATATCAATTTATTAATGATTGCGTGGTTCAATGACTTTTCTGTTGAATGTTCAACTACTAGAGGAGACAAATTGAACTTAATCAGTGCATACAAAGAGTTTTATACCTGCTTCTGAAATTGATATCGTTCTTGCAATAATAGTATTTCTTATTGTCACCATCAAAAATAAATCTGATGTACATTTTTCAGAAATGTATTTGGTTTAACAAGCATTCTTTTTCTAGAATCTTTTTTGTTTGGGCATCAGATTTAAGACTCTCCTCCAGATATCGAGGAAAAACTAGTAAATTCCTTAACATCTCTGAAAAGATGTTTCACTACTGTAAGGAAAATCTTTTGTTTGAAGTCATAGAAATGTATAGGTGAACCAGAATGTAACAAATGTACAAAGGCAGTTCCACTTACAGCACAAGCTGAATAGTGACTCAAGGAATCATACTCACTTTCATTTAGACCGGATGCTATGGATTTCCTCGTATCTCACTGGCTACATACAGTTTACAAAACACGTTAGAATCCTTTCATAAGACATTTGCTTCTAAATATTGTTTTGACTTGGCTGTCGTTCTCAGAAAATTTATGTCTGGTTTTAGAATAACTTTACTTTCATGAATTCAAAGAAAATTACAAGCTGACGACTTTGTAGCTAATTCAGTGTTTTAACAAAAACTGATAAGAGCGATCTTGCGCAATTTGTATGGTCTAACACAAACATACATTGACACAGTTTGGTGAGTACGCTCTAACAGTTCTTAAAGTTAGATTCACTTATACTTTCATAGTGGCTACACACAGGGAAAACAGGGAAAACTTGGAAAAGTCAGGAAATTTTTGGATGACAGGGAGAACAGGGAAATGTCAGGGAATTTAACTAAAAATAAGGACAAGTAAAGGAATTAAAAATATGTCTAGCATATCCCATTGTTTCCCAACTAAATACTAAAACGAAAGTTAATAATACCTAAATAAAATAACATTTTAATTTTTTAAATAGATGATAAAACCGTTTGTTTAATAAATACAAACTTTTTTTAATATGTTACAATAATAACAAAATTCATCATCCACCATCAAAACTGGAAAAAGTAGGGAAAATTGAAAAATGTTACCTGGAAAACCTGGAAAAGTCAGGGAATTTGGTAAAATATGTTTTGTAGCCACCCTGACTTTGAACAAATGCAAGTAAGAATACTCAAGTTTCAGTAATCTTGACCAGTAAAGAAGTTGAACAAATTCAGTTTCACGTTTTTCACACCATACTTAGCTAACATTTTCTATTTCCTGTGAACAAAAAAGTAAGTATGTTGTGTATAATTTAATCTTCAGGATGTACAATAAAACCATTGTTACTTGGTGAGCAGAGCGTGTCAATTTTTAATAATATTAAGGTGGGGAAAAGTTGGCGAGTAGTATTTTTGCATAATTTGTATTATTAAAAATCGATTATTCTAATGGCTCAGCATATCAAAATAATAATAATCTTTATCATAGATAATTTTATGATGGACATTATTTGTTTAAAACATTTATTTTTAAACGTGCCATTTTCAAAATAAAGCCAAAATAACGTTTTTTGTCTTGTCTTAGACACCTTCTATCCCCCATTGGGATGGGGGGGTGGGGGGGTGGGAGGGCTGTATTATTTGTGTTTAGATGGTTTTTAAACAAGGTTATAATAGCTATAGTCTGTGCAAAGTGTCATGATGGTATGCAAATGTAAACTATTCTCGTTAAGTCTTAGACTAATAGAAAACACTATAATTAAACAAAGATTGCCGAGAATCTCGCTTCATAAGAAAATATGTAATCAGGATAGTATAATTTTACTATATCAAAGCCTGGGATGATATATTTCAAATCCACTTTATAATCACTTTAATATTATTCTGATGTTTTTTTGCAGGCTTAAAATATAATTTCATATTACACTTTTAATCAAATTAATTATAGATATTAACCTACTATTTTAAAACGATTTTAGAGCTAATTTTAAATTTTAACACTTTTTTTTTACCTACTGAGAATTATTTTGTGATCTCCTAGTTGTTCTAAAGTAAACATTGCTGTGGACCTTCTTTCACATTTTAATTCTTTAACTCAATTTTATTGAATTTTATTGATATTTGTCTAACAAACTATTTACATTTTTAATAAATAGGATCATCATTTTTTATAAAGCAATTAAAATTTTAATGAAATTTCTCAAGAATGTATAGAAAAAATGCTTATCAATTAAGAGTTAGAAAAAAATACAATTTAAAAAAACCATTCAAAACTCACTTGGAGACCATTAAAGACATAACACATAACACCCTGTCAAACTTTATCGAATTAATTTTTTGTTTCACTGTCATAGCATTCATTCAATTATAAAAATTCAATCATATTTTAGTGTTTTATTAAATAAAAACCTTATATATTAAATTTTATATTTGCAAAACTAAAATAAATACTGTGTTGCATTTGAATATAATAAAAGTTTAGTCATATTTTGTCCAAAAATGCTCACCTAGTCTAAACAAATATTTCACGATATGTAAAGCCCACAAAAGCTTTAAATCTTTGTGGTGACATTTTGAAAATAGCCCCCTGCACCTCTTCCCTTTTACTGCATGGCCCCTGTTTTATTTGCGAGGTAGCAAGGTAACACATATATATTATTTCCGGTTCGAGCCCTGGAAAGTGTGAAAGATTAACGAGGGTCAAACACAAATTACTCCCCACCCCATATAATTTCCCCTAGAGGAACAATGACATAAAGTTTGTATTCAAAATAAAATTGCTTTGTTCAAACAATGCTCATGCATCAGCTTTTGGCAACCATATTTCCACTTGATTTTGTTGTTATTGTTTTGGCAGCGATAAATACTATTTTTTGGTGGTTATTCTTTCTATATTTCCTTCCTATCTTCCTTTTGATATTGTAAACTAGAGAATTTGTTATTTATTTTACTAAAAAAAAACTAACGATAAAAAATCTCTAGACATTAAAATGTTTTAAATTAATTTAATTTAATATATTTGTTTAGTTTAAAAAATGGATACCTTAGTAAGAGTATGTTATAGTACTCACTACTCCTATTTTTTGTGCGTGGCTCTTGAAATATATGTAAGTAAAGGTCAAAATTGTCAAAAATAATATTTAAAGGATATCATTCTTACTAAGCAAAACATGTATTTTAAAGTATACTCTTATACAAAGGCTATAATAGTCTTAATTCAAAGGGTACGGATTAAAAGGTTCACTTCGAAGAAGTCACTTGAATTGAAATGAAGGAAAATGTCAAAACAAAATTTAAAATAACTTCCAAGCCTGTCCGTCCGAAATTTGAACCCAAATCGTTTCGTAAATGGTGAACACACTCAATTAAAGTTTAAGTCCCTAATCCGCTCAGACACAGCTGGAAATGTATAGATAGAATCTCAGCTTATAAACAAATTTGTGATATTTATCTATGATAAAAGTTGTCAAAACTAAAACAAAAACACGCCGGGAGTTTACTCCAAATTTAAACGTGTTTTAAAAACGGGAGAAAAAACGAACCTTAGGCAAGCTTGACTCAGGGAGTAAGAGTTCAAATTGCACTAATATGCACTTGGAGTGCTTTTCCTAGACCAACAATGTAGTTTTCCATCCTATATTTAGATATGTTATGGTGCATTTACTTGAATTTTCTTCTACTTGTCCTGTTTACCAAGTTTCAAATATTCAGTAGGCAGATCAAGGCTCGAATCCCGGCAGGATGTACCGGGAGCGTAAAGGGGAGAGGGCATTACCATACCTTTACCAAGATTATTAATTTTTATTTTATTTTTTTATCTTTTAGCAGAGCGTTTTACTACCTGCTCAAGTTATAAGCATATATACTATTTATGCTAATGAGCTACCGTTGAGGAAGGTAGAATTTAGAGGAAGTGTACCCATATTTGTGTGGAGGGAGAGTGTAAAACCATTTTGAAAAAATGGCCTAAGCCCACTCGACTGAGATTCGAACCCTTACCTCCCTGTCACTGGCAGTTTAAACTATCATGCAATCAATATTGCGTTTAACTTATTAATTAAAAACAACAACTAATAATAACCAGGACATTTGCACCAAAGCGCACTAAAAATCACTTAGATAAAACCAGTCTCAGAAATCCCCATGGTAAAACCAATTTAACAATTTGCTTTTTAAAATGTTATTACCGTTAGGGAAGTTATTCAACTAATCCTAACTCATATCGATATAGAAACTATTAAAATTAATTGCCTTTGTGCCCTTGTGTTTCAAAAGTATATGTAGCTTTCACAGTTTCCATCAAAATTGATGAAACAGAGATCAAAAGTTTCGTTATTAACCTTAACCACACTTTTAATTGGATTGAGCAAGGAAAAAAAAAAAAAAAAGAAACTCGTACATAACTAAACTTTATCTTTCCTCATCACAGATACTGAAATCGAACTATAAAACTAATTAGTTTACAAGCCTCATTTTAATTTTCATACATCGATATGTAGGGAATATGTTCTCTACTTCACCCGCCTCGGTGGCGTAGTTGGCTAACGCGTTAGTCGTGTTGAGCTCGACCGCCGAGGACGGGGAGATCGAGGTTCGAATCTCGGTTGGGTGAACTGGGAGTGATTTTTCCTATATGGTTTTCAACTATCCCTCCATGCAAATGCGGGCTCACTTCCTCTAATTCAACATTCCCAATCCACTATCGTAATTAGTACTTAAAGCGTATAACCCGAACGGGTAGTAAGACGCGGTGCTAAATAATAACAACAATAATAAAGAATTCTCTACTTCAATAAAACCTTCTATCAATTTGATTTAAAAGCACATTATTATATAACTATATTCCTCTACTTCTGGGGCATACGCGTTTTAATTTTAATTTTTTTAGCACCCCATCTTACTACTCTTAATGGCTGTATTCATATTTGCTAATATGCTAAAGTTCTAGGGATGACAGAGATTTAATCTAGAGAAAAGTCACCCACATTTTCACGTCTAGGGAGAGGTAATAATTTAGGAATGTACCAACCTCTGTACACCCTATTACTGGCACGCCAGACTTGATGTGCTTGACATTAATTTTAGTCTGAGTGCCCACAGGTACGTGAAATTATTATTGATTATTATAGAGGTATTATTAACTCAGAACTAACAAAAACCCACACCGTTGGCTGAGTGGTCTAAGGTGTTGGACTCATCTTGAATTTGGTCACTACTGATGAAAAGGTCAGGGTTTAAATTCTAGTGGGGTTCACTTGGAGGTGGTTTTCCACTTGCGATATTCACTGTGGGTTTCCAATACTCTATCCACTCGAATATGGGCGTATTTTCTTTGGAGCTATCTTCATTACCCCCTACTAGATTACACCAATACTAACTATTGTATATTACATATTATAAAACAAGGAGAGGGATACGAAACTTAATTGCACTAACATTCGCATGTAGGAAGTATGGCAAATAACACATTTTGCCAATAAATCACCCCAAGTGCACCCAGGAAGGAATTCTATCCCCGGAAACATTAGTGAGAGTCAGGCGTGTTAACCTCTCATCTAAATCCTGCCGGATGTTTTTAATTAAAACATTGTATACAGCCTGATTTACATATACCCGCGGCACTAGGTAGGAAGAGGAAGAAGAGTGGGCTGCTAGGGGTGAAGGATAGAGGAGAGGGTGGGGGGGGAGTTTAAGGGTGTAATAGGGTGGGGAGGGGGGACATAAACTGCAACTCGCTACTTAGTCAACCCAGAATCTTGGCCCCGTTCCAAGTTTTCAAATTGAGCGAACCAAACTTAGCTCCTCAACTTATGGGAGCAATGAAGAAGTCTGCGAGCGCTTACTTCGCCTTTTCATGTTTAAAAACACTCTTTTTTTTCTTTAGAAAAATAATAAAAGAGCCGCATACTAGAAATAAAAAATACACTGCGTTATTTCTTATGGGGATAGTAGTGCTGACGTTTCAAAACCACTAAAAGAATCTTCATTTAACTTAAGGTTTTCTGTTGTGACCTTAACAACAAATTAGTGCACCTTCATCTTAATCGAAGAAACGCGGAAATGTACATAAAATGTCGTTGGTGGAAAGCTAATTTTATATTTTCATGTATATTTTTTAATTGATTCAACTCTGATAGTAAGGTTGTTTGTGGTATGACAGCTCTATTGATATCATTCAAAATCATTTTGTCGTAAGCCAAATTTTGAAATAAATTACTTGCTATACATTGCGAGACAGCTGAAGGTATGAGATGCGTTTCAACACTCCCTTGATTAGGTTTGAGAGCGTTGACTGTTTAGCAACCAGACTTTTTTTAAATAAACCTGTTCGGATTTTAGTCACTAAGAACAACATTCTTAGAGGCACTAGAAACTCGAAGCTTGCTACTATACAGTTAGCAATTTTTTAATATATCTTTAGATTATTTATTATTAATGAAAATGTAACTATAAGTCATTAACGAGCTAAGTTTACCTGGATGACAGCTCGAAATCTTACTAAAAGTAATCCCTAATATATCACTTCGCCAACAGCTGACATCTATCTCTTTGGATGACTGTAATGAAGACAGATGGTAATATATTAATGTGATAGTTAACCACAGTAATTAAGTCAATATTATTTATATATTTATTTGAGGTCGGACACAAAGTTTATTTATAGTTCTATTCCACTTAAAAAATATTCACACCACTTTCACAAAAACTTCTAACGAACATAGCCTCAAAATGGCGACTGGCGAATTTAAACCATATGATTGAACATAATGGTAAACAAGTTTTTTACAATGATGCAGACATGCAGTTGATGAAAATATTTTATTCAGTTAAATATTTCAAGATACGATAAAATAATCATAAAATCTTTTATTGTATGTAAAAAAAAGAGACAAGAATTATCTCTCTTGCAAGTAAATACGATGTCTGTATTAAAAGGTATTGATGTGTGCACTATATTAAACATATACAATAACGTTCCAAAACGAAAAATAAGTACTTTTAATTATGTTTAATATAACATATTGTTTCGAGTTGGATAGAAAGAAATTATTTAAAAAATTAAGTATTATGAGAAAACTTAAGTTTACGTTATTTTAAAAGTAATATATAACAGGTAATTAAAGATCTTTACATTTATAACAAAACTGTGATATTTTACAAGTGTTGGCAACCCAAAACCTAAACATATGATTTTCGAACTGTCATCCAGGTAAAAACCTATCATGAACGGGATATACGTATACGTGCGTCAAGCCATATACAGCCAAAATTTTTCCTTGTTAGTACGGGGTCTAAAACTTCAGGCTCGCAATAGACTGGTATGCTGTTAAATAGGAGGTTGGGGTTAGAATCTCAGCCAGTAGATGTGTATACATTTTACCCATGCAGCTAACTCTTATCTCTTTCCCATACCAGCTCTACGTTAGTGTTAGTGAACTGCTTTTAAATACCTTCTTACTCCATATTTCATAGATTAAGCGGTTTAAAACCTGTTTCAGTAGCCGCATCGTCTAATACAAAGATTAAAAAACTACGGCCCGTGGGTGTGTTCAATCCGGCAAAGGAATGAATATGAAAAACTATACATGGCAGTGTTTGGCATCCTTATATTCAATCTAACATTAGTTAACAACCATGAAACTTATGAAAAGTGATCTTATAAACCACTTACTGATGAGCATTTGTCTTCCCTCTTGACCATCACATCCTCACAGTTTGACCCAGATTATCAAAAAAACTACTGGGAGCTCACTCACTATTTCACTTATATCACACCCAATCATATACATCTTCTGAACGTTCATAAAAACATACTAAGCCACTAATGTATTTACTACTTATGATTGTTATATATTCTCAATATATTTAAACGTATTCATGTCAGTATTATAATGTGTGATTTTCATTTTTCTTAATTAAATTTGAAGAAAAATTAATCAATACAAATATTGGGCCCACCAAACTTTTTTTTAATTTGGACCCCCTGTAAGTAAGCTTACACATATTTGGTCTTAGGCGTCACTCTTGAATATACTGGACTGTCGATGACATGGGGTTTGGGGTTTGAATTCCAGTCGGGTGTATTGATGGGGCTATTTTTTAAATGGATTTCCATTCTACCTCCACGCCAATGCAGATACACATCCTCTAAATTTATCCTTCCTCATCCGTAATACATTACCATAATTAGTAGGCCTACATAAGCGTATAACTTGAACAGGTGTTTGGATGCGCTAATAAAATAAGCTGCTAAAAACAAAACCAATGGGCTGAAATTCAAATCATATCAAGTCAAACATAAATAATAAGGATGTATAATTTAGATTTAATTTATCTGCATTTATGTAAAATTAGATTGGGAGGTTATTGAGTGAAATACCACCTCAGTGCATCTGATCAGGATTCGAACACTGACCTCCCCATCACCGGATGTCTAGTCTATTGTGAGAGCGACCGTGTGGCCATTATATACCACACACACTCTTTAATAACCCTGTTGCAGATAAGGCTGCCTTTGGATGGACAATTCCATGCGTGTTCTGCTGATTCTGTGAATGGCAGGAAACGTAAAAAAGCATTGTAATAATTATCTATGGTTTTGTGCCTTCCTCCCGCCACCCCCTTGCCCGGCCCGCCACATCCCACATTAAACTCTACACGCAAATAATTTGCAGCTATTTTGTTAACAGAATAAATAGGCTCTTCCAAAATAAACAAGCACATTAACTGTGGTTGTTATAACATTAAAATAATAAAAATGCATTTGTTTTATTAATATTTACAAAACCAGAATTTATTCATAGCTAAATGTTTTTCTCTCCACCACGTCTTACAGACCATCCGTACTTTAAATCTACATAATTATTTGCTTTTTATCACGGCGTATCTTATCCGAACTGCTTGAACGCTTATGTACTAATGTGTTATGGATGAGGAATGCTGAATTTAGAATTAGTGCACCCTTATTTGCATTGAGAGAGAATGTAAAACCATTTGGGGAAAACTAATTTAATTCCATTTAACAGAGATTACAACCCCGATCTCCCCATCATCGATATTCTAGTCTATTGCGATAATAAAACGTAACTTGTTAAACCAGGCATGTCAAATTCTCGGCCCTATCCAGGATTTTGTGCAGCCCATGGACTTTTTGATGACCCATCAAACACTGCAACTCTATTTTACTTTTTTAAACGTCGAGGAAATACGTTTTTAAAAGTGATATTTGAGGATTTTACATAATTTTGGGAATTCTAGCATATGTGGTTGGTACATTGACAAGGGTCAATCCTCAAAAATTGTTGAACTAGCCCACAATATCTTGTGTACAATGTTTGTCAGCCCACACGTTATTTTTCACATGAAATATCGGATTACTGACACACATTTCTCAACAATTACTGCTAGCTTATAACAAACGTGGTCTACATTAGTGGTCATGGGATAAAGTGCTCTCCTCAGGATTTTGTGAGTGTGGGTTAAAACCAAGCCGGGGTTGACGGACTTTTCTGAACGATAAAAATCCGTAACACAACTTTCTTCAGAGGACAAGTAAAACCATCGGTCTCATGTAGATTATGGCTTGCAAAAGAACCCTGGAAATTAGGTTTAAAAACTTTTCCCGGCAAAATTGGTAAGACCTTTCTTTCTCTTTTTAGAAATTCTTGTGTGCCGATATAATCAAATAGTTTAGAAATTGCACGTTAAGTACCTCAAATAAATAATATAGTTTGTGCTGTTAAACAATTCACATACCCAGTGCGCAAATTCAACGTTATTATTATTATTATTATTATTATTACAATTATTCTAAAAACTACTTTAGAAAATATTTAAAACAAGACTTTTACACTAGTGCTGCAAATAAAAACTTTCAAATAAATGGTAAAAAAATAATGTTAATATTATTGATGTATATAGGTGCCTACATTTTTAAAATAATAATATACTAAGTTGAAATTATTTTCACTTAAGATAATGACAGTAAGTCTCTTAATGTGCCCCCCTCAGTAATTTTATTTTTCAGTGTGGCACTTGTAATAGAACCAGTTAGTCACGTCAGACAAAGACCATTTGACCACCGAAACGGTTCTAGTTATATTATTGGCTTAATCATGTTTTTTCAAACACGTCTTACTACACGTATATTTTAAGCACATGTTAATTACGCTAATGGTGCAGATAATGAGAAGGGTAGAATTCAAGGAAATGTAGGCGCACTCGCGTGTAAGATTAATAGGGAACTACTAAGAGAAAAAACTTCGTTAGCGTTATACACCTATGTACTAATTTCGCTAATGGTTTTAGGGATTAGGAATGTTATATTTTAAATGGAATGTACCTGAATTTTCATAGAGTGTTTTTTTAAACTACTCTCAGTACAACCGACTGAGATTCGAACCTCAATCTCCCCGTCATCGGCACTATAATCTACTGCGAGAGTAGCGCGCTAGACCATGCGACCACCGAAGAGGGTAAAAACTCAGTTGCTTGGCTATAATTCTATCCCCGACATAACCATCACCAGCAATCCACTATTTTGTGAGACTTACTCCTTTGCCCGCATGACCATATATGCGGCTAATACTGGCATTAAAACCCAATATTAATAATATTGTTAGCTATTGGATCAAATGTATTCACGAACAACTAATTAAGTTTGAAAATCTCGTGATTGTTTTAAAGCCAGATTATTGTTCGAGCTAGTGATTGTACCAAAGCGTTGAAACAGAACAATGCCTCGCGAAGTATATCAAAAACAAAATTAGTTTAAAACTCACCAGGAAGTTTTAATTATTATTGTTTTACATTCAATTTGGAAGAGTTTATCAGTGATATTGCTTCTCCCATTTTCTCCCTCCAGCCTCAAGTGAGTGGAAGAGAAAGAAAATAATGGAACACTTTTAAGAGGTGGAAATAGAAGACTCATAATTATCAAGTAGAGCGCTTTTGTTTTCCTTTTAATTTAATTTTCCTAAGACTTACGACAGTAATTGATTTCAGAATGGCACATTTAAATAATCATTGTTTGTGCTATAAGATGTTTGATTGCATCTTAGCCCTTAACTGAAATAAAAACGATTCAATATCAAAATAGATATTCAGAATGTTAAATTCGATAGTAAAGATGGTTTTATTGATCAACAAGAAAAAACTAACATATTTGAGACAACAAATTATTATACATAGAACTACTCTTGTGAATAACCATGAAGCGACTAACTAGTAACTTGAAACTGCGCATGTACAACTAAAAACATGGCATCCTTAGTGCATGTGCACTTGAACAGGATATTAAAAAATACATCATGCCACAACAATGCTCACAGTAAACCTAAATATCTCACACACGCCCACTGTTAACATGGTTTATATAACATATGTTTAAATTATTTCTCAACTGTGTGAACTTGTTCTTTCACTAATGCTTTTGTGAATAAACGTGCTAACTGATAGTTGATACAGACTCAGCATTAATCATCTTGTTTTCAACTTTTTCTCGAATGAAATGATATTTAATATCTATATTCCTAGTTCTCTTATGGAACTTTGGATTGTAAACCAAACGAATAGCACATTGGCTTTCTACGTATAATATATTTGAAATCATTTAAAAGTTGTCTTAACTATACAATTTCTTTTGAAGCAGTCGCAGCTGCTACATACTCGGATTCAGTTGTGCTATTCGTAATTAGGTTTTGACGTTGTGAGCTCCACGTGACAAGTGAATCATTTACACAAGATACATAATAATATCCTGTGGTTGATCTGCGGTATCAATGTCGCGTGCAAAATCATCGTCAGAATAACCAAATAAAGTTAAGTTAATATTTTTGGTGCTATTTACATATAGTAATCAAAAATTAATTGTACAAATTAAATACTTAAATATTCTTTTAACAGCTGACCAATGACTTTTGTTGTATTTATAATAAAATCTACTGACTTGGTTTACAGAATACGCAATATCATGTTGCGAAACTAGCGCAATAAATATGAGAGAGCCTACAGCTTCTCTGTAAGGTATATTTTCAGTCATTTCATTGTCAGCATCAACTTGACTTAGTATAGTGTGTGGATCTGATGATACACTTACACTTTTGCCATATGACATTATAATTATATGCAATAATTGACGCATGTACATGATTTGATGTATAAACATAAGTCTTTTCTTTCGATAGCGCTCAATTTGCATACCAACATGCACACTTGCATCACCAAATGCTATTTAAATTCTATCTTAGGTGCCTCTAGTAGTGTCTCAAGTATTTCTTTTGATTGAGCTGTAATCAACCCACCATAAACAGATAAAACTAAATACACTTATTCACTTTTCACTGTGTATTAAAATATACACACACTTATCAGCATCACTTTGTTTCATATTAAATTGTTTACAACAATCACTAAACTTGGTGTTCCAACATCTAAGAGCATGTTTCAAACTATAAAATTATTTTTGACATTTATAAAACACATTTGATTGATCTTTTAAAAATCAAGTCCCTCTGGAAGCTCCATGTGAATAGTTTCTTCAAGTTTTCCATACAAAAACATAGTGCGTACATCAAATTGTACTATCTCCAAATCCTTTTGTGGCACAACTGCTAGAATCATTCTCATTGAGTCGTATCTAGCCACTGGAGCAAAGGTTTCAGTATAATATTTACCTTGTTTTTGAAGAAACCCTCTCGCACATAAGCGAGCTTTATAGCGGCTTATCTTTCCAGCAGTATCACTTAGAATTTTGAAAACCCACTTTGAACTTATTGGTTCCATCGCCTCGTCTTTTGGCACAACTATCCACATTTGGTTTTCCTCGTGGAATTTGAGTCCTTATTCAATTGCTTCAATCCAATTTTGAGCCTCAGGTCCACTCACAGCTTCTTCAAATTTTTCTGGTGTGACATATTGTACTAAATTTACATAATATCTAGGTGGTGGCTGGATTTTACCTCGATCCCTTAAGAAATCCGATTTTGTGTTTTGTTGAGGAACTTTTCCACTTGGATCAACATCAATTTCTTCTTCACTTTCAGTGGTTTCTAGTTCCTGTGTACGTGTTCCCAGCTGACATTCTGGATGGCTTCTGACATGCTCTTCATTTTGATGTTCACAGTGTGGGGCTTCAAGAAGACTGTCTAGCCTATCTTCGTGTGGTTTTGTTGAGAACTTCTCCCCCATCTGATTGGACTTTGTATCACAATGAAATTTCTCACTAAACGTAACATCACTTGAAATTAAGATGCACTTTGTGTTTGGGTAATACAAACGGTAGCTCACCGATTCACCTTGGTAGCCGACAATTAACACTTTCTTCACCATTGAATCGATCTTTCATAGAATTTTTTTTTACATGCACGCATGCTACAGAACCAAAAACCCTTAAATGCTCAACAGTAGGCTTTTTATTCATCCAAAGCGCGTACGGTGTTGTATTGGCATTTTTATTTAGCTTTGCGGTTAAGTACGTAAACGGCTGTATTTATGGCCTCAACCCACAAAAACTTTGGAAAATCTTTTGCATGCAATTGCAACAAATTTCTGGCGCTCTCGACTACCGTCCTGTTGTCACGTTCATATTTACCATTCTGTTCTTGCATGTATAGTGCTGTGTTTTCCATGACTATACCTCTTGATGCCATGTATGATTTCATTTCCTTGTTGCAGTATTCAGTATCGTTATCGGTTTGAATAATCCTCATCTTTTCCAAACTTTATTGATATCATTTTTTCCTATTCTTTGAACTTATCGAACACTTCCAACTTGTGTCGCAGAAAATACACATATCTATACACTGACAGATCATATTTAAATATCAAGAAAATCTTTCCACTCCTGAGGGATTCCACCGACATTGGCCCACAAACTTCAGAATGAATAAATTCACCTAGTTGTCTAGGTTCTTTTGGTATTTATTTCTTGAATGTAAGTCTGTGTTATCTCCCAATTTGGCAAGATTCGCAGAACAAATCTTCAATACTACTCAACTTGGCACCTTGCACAATTTATTTTTTCCCCCATATCTTTAAGTATTTCTTTATTTACATGCCCAAAACGTTCATGCCCCATTTGTAGAGTAGGTTGCACGTTTACTTCATCACCATATTTTATTGGTTTACTCATAAAAACATTCTACAGATTTCATTGTTTTGTTTGATGTCTTGAGCAGCAACGTCACCATCACGGCTGATTATAACATACCGTCCTAGAAAAACAACATCACACTTTTTTGAAGTGCAGACACCAATGTAAACTAATATTTTTCTCAACTTGGGCACGTATAAAGAGTTTTAGATTAGTGTTTGTTGACATTTGCCATCCGCCAGATTTTCCACTAGAACTGTACCACACCCTAACACCTCACATTCACCACTATCGCCAACCGAAACCGTTTCACCGTTTATAGTTTGGTATTCCACAAACCAGTTCAGTCGATAACTTATGTGTCTAGATGCATCACTGTCAACCAACCATATGTCCCCTATGCCCGTGTTGGTCAATTCTCTCTCTTGCTCGAGAGGCAGACCAGTCCAGTCGACAACTTATGTGCCTAGATGCACCACTGTCAGCCAACCATACGTCCCTTATGTCTGTGTTAGTCAATTCTTTCTCTTGCTTGAGAGACGGTACTACACTGACACCTGTGTTTATAACCTTAAAACCTTTATCCATGCCATTTTCACGCAACTATTATGCCACATATGCCAACGTTACGTCGCAATTTGATTTGACACCTTCTCTTTTCTTCTTGTCTTTCTTTTTCTTTCTACAGACTAGCGCCAAATGTCCTTTCTTTCCACAGTAAAATCACTTGACTTGGCTTTTTGATATGTCCAACGTGTTATGTACACCTCTAGCACCA
Source organism: Timema douglasi (assembly GCA_901482245.1). Classification (NCBI taxonomy): domain Eukaryota; kingdom Metazoa; phylum Arthropoda; class Insecta; order Phasmatodea; family Timematidae; genus Timema; species Timema douglasi. The sequence continues at coordinate 18,665 of CABEEJ010000700.1, read as the reverse complement.
TTTGCATTTTTGTTCCCACGCCAAGCCATAGCTGAATACGCCGTGCCATTGTGTCGTTGAGCCATCCGGTTAAATTGGCAACTGTTTGATCAGCAACTGCCACACTGTCCCACGCCGTTTTTAGTGCATTATATTTTGAAGGTAGGATAACTAAGGTATTCGCCATTATGGCCACGCTTGAAATATTTTAAAGTTCAATGAGCTGTTGAGCCATATTTTGCACCATCGCTACATGGTGGACCGCTGAATCACTCGGGTTCATTCGATACTCGTGAAAACGTTGAGTTAAAATAAGTTTGTTAGATGCTGATCTTTGCTCATGTATCGCACTTAATTTCATCCACATATGTAAGAATACTCTCCATTTGTCTGAATTTCATGAATGATGAAATCAGAAACATTGCTCTCGCATTATTATTTACCCATGTATTCAGTGCAGCTGCGTTACCTGCTGTTTCTTCAGGCTTACGTTCAGTCTCATTTACAATTCCTAGTAGTTCATATGCAGTGAACACTGCATTCATTTGGAAATTCTGTCCATCAAACTTTGTTACGCGTTGAGCTGATATTTCTTCAACCATCTCGAATAAGCACACGCAACCGCGACTTTAAACGTACCGAGAAAAATGGCGAGCCGATGATTTGCAATCAACGAACCGTTTTAAACACTTTACACGCATAATTTCAGGGTGACTGGGCCCATAAACTATTGAATATCAGAATAGATATTCATAATGATAAATGCGATAGTAAAGAAGGTTTTATTGATTAAAAAATTAACATATTTGAGACAACAAATTATTATACATAGTACAACTCTTGTGAATAGCCTTGAAGTGATTGACTAATTAGTAACTTGAAACTGCACATGTACAACTAAAACATGGTGTCCATGGTGTACTTAAAGAGGATATTCAAAAATACATCTGCCACAGCTATGCTCACATAAAACACTGTAAACCTAAATATCTCCAACAAATCTATTTTTATAATAATTCATACTTTGAAGAGAAGATATTAACACTCTTGAAATAGTTTAATTAATAACAATGTTAGGTAGCCTGTTGGTCTTAGGATAAGGTGTCGGACTTCTGTGTTGGGGATCCGGGATTCAATCCTTGGTCCCAGCACAGATTTATCTGATTGCCAAACCCGTCCTTCACCTCTGGGAAGACGTATTAATCACAACTTGTGAATGTGTGAAATGCCAGGCCTCCTTCGTGGTTTGGATCCGACGTTAAACTGTAGGTCCTCCATTTCATCTCACAATCACCCTGCCATTTACATTAGCGTAAGTGCGTATAACCTGAACGGGTAGTAAGACGCATTAACAATGGTGTGTCCCACAAAGACACAAAGAGGTGAAAGTTTTAGGCAAGGGGTACATTGTGTGTCACGTGGCAGTTGATTAACATAAGTATAATTATTGATGAGACAGATATAAAAGAGTAACTTTATCTGTGAGCTCATATCGCTTTGAATTCAAATTATCTCACTTTATTTTTTCTTACTCTCAGAAAATATCAAGATGAACGCTTTACATTTAACGTTCAATGTTTTCAGTCGAATTTGAAAATAATTTTCTGTGTAGGTAGTATTTTGAAATATTAAACTATAACATTGATGATGAAGTAGGTTGTCAAACTGCTAAACATGCACCGCCACATGGTCTAAGACGTCACGCTCTCAATAGACTGGATTGACAGTAACATGACAGATACATCCAGGTTTGATTCTAGATTTGAGAATGTAAAAAAAACCACATCAAATGTAAATAAACCGAGCGAGCAGCTTTGTGAGAGAGATAAATAAACACCGGAATGTGTAGTGGAACTGTTAGAGAGGAAAGCCATAAAATCTCTGTCACTTAGTGAGCTATTAATTTGTCACGACCCGCATTGGTGGGCACACTCAGTATAGCTTGAGTCACAAGTTCACTGAAAATAGAGAGCGGAATCAGCTTGATCGGCGCAACAATTCTCTCGCTGTATGTTTACCAATGATGCAATGCAACGCTAACTTAAAACCGACGATCATCAACATATTTTATTTTCTATTGGATGAAAATATCTTTCAAATCATTCTCTCAAAGGATGTTTTCAAATTATAATTCTGTGTCGTGGCACAATACAATACATCGATAAACATGCTTTTACAATTACGAGTTATTTCAAATCTTCTCACAAAGGTCAATGAAGCTGTCTGCTCGCTTCTGGCTGTACAGTGCAGGCGTTGTCAAATGCAAAAGCGCACTAATTTGAGATGGTTGTTTCTGATAATTGATTGGTTCTCTGTGCCAAATATATCAAGCAGAGCGGACAAAGTAGATACAAGTTGAACTTTAGCGAAACAGCTCTCGCCGATAAGGTGGAAATCCTGTGATTGGCTTACAGCTCATCACGTGACTTAGTTTCTGTTCTGCGCTTTTTCGGTGAACGCGTAAACCCACAGTAAAGCGTCAATTTCAGCTGGTCTGCCATTGACTGGTAGGTTGGCTTTCGAATACCAGCCGAGTGGACTGAGAAGGCTTTCCCAACAATTTCTCACATAACCTCTAAGAAAATGTAAATTCATTCCCTATACATTCTATCGACATCATCCCTAGCCCGTAAGTGTAATACGCGGACATCCTGCAACAAGCTGCTCATGTCAGATCATGTCTCTCCAATGAACCGTCTTTAAGTTAAGCTGACTTATTAAGCAGTGGAAAGATTGGGCAGTAGGCTTCTAGTGTGCCGTTGACCAGGGGGCACCCGATTGTACCAACTATAAATCCTTTCCATGGAGGCTCTTACCATATCCTGATGAAATGTGGAACCAGTGGAAACACTTAAATCTAACTTAAGCCTAATTAACTTAACCCTTTGGACCATTGGGGTACTCCCCTTTCGGGAAAAATACCCAAGGTACTAGCTGGGAATCGAACCCGGGACTCATAGACTCGTAGCACTGACTACCACACAATGGGTCTGGTTAGTTTGTCAAATTAAAAAGAGGCAATGTGAGGGTTCAAACTGAACGTAAATATAATTAAAATAAGCTCCTGAATTTCGAACAATGTTGACAAATGCAACTCAGTTATCAGTTTAAAATATACATTTTTTTAAACTGCATTTTGAAAACGGAATGATTTTTTAAATATGTTAGATTTTTCAAGAGGCTTATTAACACGGTAAAAGTACCAAAAAACAGGATCTGTCTTGAAAAATCTGGGATGGATTGTCACTCTAATTAGATATCCCCCCCACCCCCTTACAAATTTTGTATGTTTGGAAAAACATATATGTCTAATAAGTTTATATTTTCATGCTTCATTTTTACCCACCCTCGCCCCGTAATACCAAAATGAATGATATCAATACTAGTTAATATTATGTACTCTCGTTTTTAAGAAGCCAACATATAATTGTAAATACTTTCCACCTGATCCGCTCCTCTTTCCATTCAAACGAGAATGGTCTAGTATTGCAGGTCTATGATCCAATGTGGAAAACTATTGAAAACCAACCAACCACAATCACTATTGTCTTAATGCACGTATTTATCGCACCCTTGCAAATTGGGGTGTAATTCAAGTCAACCTTTTTTTATTTAGCACCACGCCTTACTACCCGTTCAGGTTATACGCATAAGTACTAATTACGCCAATGGATTGGGAATGGGGAAAGTTGAATTTAAAAGAAGTGATCACGCATTTTCTTGGAGGGAGAGTGGAAAACCATTTAAGATAAACCACCCCAGTTCACCCGACCGAGATTTGAGCCTTGATCTCCCCACCCTTGTAAGTTTAGCTCAACATGAAACTAGCGTGTTAGCCAACTAAGCCACAAGGCGGGTGAGTCAATTTTGAAATGAGAGGAAGAAGGGTGGGGGTGATTAAGGTACACTTTCTGAACTAACCGAGTACAGCCCGAATTACCTGAGACGATGGAACATGGTATAAATGTCATTATTATTTGGGTTGGTTTTTCAGTGACGGGGAGGTCAAGATTCATATCCCCACTTGGGGTGTTGAGGGTGGGATTTTCTTAAATGATTTCCAACTCAAATTCTAATACTTTACTTGTAAATTATTCCTTACTCATATCTACGCTAATAACTTAATGTAGATATATGCGTTTAGGTCTACAATGACTAAAAGTCAAAATCTTCAAATCCGGCTTACTGGTTATATAAAGTTTGACATTAAAATCCAAATCAGATGAACAAAAGATTTTTTAACTATACAGTTTCCCGTTTGATTGCGGGTACATTTGTTTCAAAATATATCACTATTATTTAATGCAAATATGTAAATAGTCCGGGTTGAATGTTAAGACGCGAGACAAAAAAAAAAAGTATTTCTGTTGAACGTACTAATAAAAAATAAATCCCTAGGTAAATTAACGTGTTTGATTTAATCCCCTGCGGGATGCATTTGACCCCTCCACCGTCGAATGAACAGCTCTTCATTACACTGTCACTAACAGCCCGTCGGTAGGCGCGGTCTTGTCAGCTTCCACGGAGAACCCTCGGGCATATTTATACACGTGTGCATTCACACTGTGATTGCTATGTGATGCTAGGTATTCGACAATCACAAACATTATAAGACTTTTAAATCAAATATTCCGGCAACCAAACATAAATTCTACAACTGTCATTCTTTAACAGTTGGTACTAATATCGATTAGGTAATAATAGTGTATATTGATCCTGTGCAAAACACACTTTCTCAATTTGAAGCGAACTTGGATCGAGATTATAAAACTAGTATACCCGGATACAAATCCAAGATCTAATATTTAAGTATTATTCCATCCATCCGTTACTGTTTCCAGCCGGTGGCCTGGCTCTTTTTTCTATCCAAGCCATGTTTTCCACTACCGCCTTGCTAGGCCTGTCGTAACTTCATATGTTTTATAATCTAACTTAATACTAGGACAGAAACAACATCCAGTTCCCAGCCGTTAATTCATCAATGTGAAAGAGTAAACCCACATCTCTCCAATGGTACAATTTTTAGCCATGCCAATAATCGAACCTTAGACCCTTAGATCAGTAATAAGATACTTATACGAATAACAAGCAGTTCAGGTGTTACCTGTAGTATAGTTCTTTAAAGTAAACCAATCTAAAAGTAATATATTTTTAGTTTTCGTCATTTTTGATTAGTTTTTAGGATTCGTTAGGAATTTTTGAGTCATGCTAAGAATCTTTGAGTCATTCTAAGGCATTAATGTTGAATAGGTATAATTTTAAATACTATCGATACATATCTTTAATACGAAAGTGTATATTCTTGTCAAACCCAATATAGACTTATTTTATGGATCTAAATTAACAAATGAGTGTTTTAATATAAATGTGTTGAAAATGTGCACCCACTAAATTTCCAACAATTTTTACTGGAAGACAAAAAAGTCGCCTCCTTTGTCCCCTTTCCCAAATGCATATTCGAAGCCCTTGGGGCCCATTTTTGGGTGGGGCGGAACACCTTTATGCCTTACCCGAAATAATGTATCCCTCAAATCCATCCAGCACCCCTCCCTACCCAGACTCTGAAACCACTGAGGAGGGGGGCGGGAGAAGGTTTACTCCTTGATACCTTATCTGAAAAAATGCTCCCCGTCCTCAACACCCGCCAGCCCTCCTCCACCATAGATCTACGGAAATATCCCTCTACTCCTTTCCAGCCCCATTTTCATTTTATTTCTAATTTTACTTTCTCTCGACACCTAGAATAGAAAGTAGTGTGATCGTCAAAAAATTTGAGCTCGAAAATTTGATAATTGTCGGTGTTGCTTGAGCTCCTATTACTAAATAAATGGTACAAAACTCTGCACTGACTTTCTCGATCGATTGTCTATTTACTCAAAGCTCGTAATACTGTATATGTGAAACAAACTATTATATACTAGCAAACGCGAGCACAAATTACGTTATACTTAAGTAAAACATTTTTTGACTATCGGTTTTAAATTTTATAATTTTATTTTTAAGGAATTAAAGTTATCATTTGTACATTTAGGCCAATAAAAAAGGTTGCTATTGAGTCCATAAGAGTCAACACTTCATATTAAAATTTCGATTTTCGGTTATAATTGTCAACTTTTTATTAGGGGTTGCACATGTTCAGGTCATCTCATTGTTATTAAATTCCTCATTTAAAAATTTTGACCAATATAATAGGTAAATATTGACTATTGAGTCTAAAATGATAGATATAGATCATTGCTCTACAAACATTTCCCCTAAGAGGTAAAAGGAAAAAAAAAAAAAAATTTGAGAGATTTACTTATTTACTTGCTCTGCGGCATTAGAGAATTTATACGTTAAAACTTTAGTATATCTGTACAACTAAAGATCACAAAATAGCATTAATATATTTGCCAATATCTCAGAAACTATTGGTTTTATTAAAATATATTTCAAATAAAGGTGTTTTAAGATAAGTAGTCTTACATATTTGCTATGATAAGTAATTTAATATCTCATAGAGCTATGGAGATATGATAAGAATTTAGAATTTACGCATCTGTACGGAACCCTTAAAGTCATTTTGACGATAAATTGAGAATAGCCATTTTGTTTTTAATATAAATCAATGCTTTGAAATTAAATTTAATCAAAATCGTTAGCGATGATTTTGAGAAAATCGATGTTTTCTTTTTCCATCCTTTAGTAAATTAATCTTAATTTTAGGGTTAGACAGACACAAAGAAAACGTATTTGCAAAAACCACTTTTTAGGATTTAAGTGGTAATGAAACTTCAACATCCATCAACATCTCTGGTTAGATTTTTTTGATGGTCGCAATACCTTTGTAATGATAAGTAATTTCATATTTCAAAGACATAAGGAGATATAATTAAAAATTATAATTTACGCAAAAGTACGGAACCCTTAAAGTCATTTTGACGAAAAAAATTGTGAGCACCATTTTGTTTTAAATATTAATTATAGCTTAGATATGAAATTTAATCAAAATTGCTAGAGCCAATTTTGATAAAATTGATTTTTTCTCTTTTCGACTTTAACGAAACTACCTTAAATGTTAGGGTATGATATTCAATTCCAAAAATCCCACAGGGAAACACTATGAAAACCCTAGCTACCAAGTTTTAGCTCAAATGGTAACAGAGTTTAGGCTCTAGCCCGATGTACAAACAGATAAATGGCATCGCGAAAACCACTTTTTAAGATTCGGGGGATCATGAAACGTCTACATTCATCAAAATCTCGAGTTCAATTTTCTGATGAGCACAATACTTCCTTTTACCTGTAAGGTAGCGAGAAAGTAAAAATTTTGTGCATTAAGTATAAACTTAATTTACATTATTTTTAAATAAATCATGCATTCAGGCATAGTTGTTGATCTGACAGCTCTTGATCAGCAATCGCTACTCAGGGTTTAGACCTATGTTAAATAAATATTGTCCTTTTTGAAGATAATTTCACAAAGAACAATTTTGTTTGAAAACATTTTTCAAAAATATAATAATTTAAAAGTTATGATGTTTTTCAATCGTCATCTCGGCCACCATCTTTTAATCATAAGGGATTAAATTTGGGGTACTGTGGGTCAAATCACTTACATTGTGTGTGGTCACTGTGAAAATTCGTTCGCTTTCATCACAAAGTGCATTTCTTTTTCGTGTAGCTCCTGGACCATTAATTATTTGATGTTTTGTGACCTAAATAAAAATGTCAATAGATTCAAATTTTTGTAGACATGAATATCTCAGTCATATCTTTTAAAAATATACTTTCATATTTGGTCTGAAAGAGAAATTTGAGAATTTGAGGTCATTTTATTGACGCACGAATGCAAGAATACACCGAGTGAAAAATAAAGTAGGCGTGGAGAAACCACGTTGATGAAAAGTGTTCTCAATGCTGACCACAAAAAATATAATTATATTTTATAAAAATGTTCTAAACGTTTATTTGTAAGAAAATTAAGGTGTACACTCCTGTTTATAGGCCTACTGATAGGCTCCATCCAGAAACAACAGCTGTCCGTGGGAAAACACTTCTATTCCAGTCCGGCTTTTCTCTCGTCCAAGTGGAAAACAAACCACCCGTGGTTGACGGTTTTATTGAATTCCACCCCTTTGAATTATTTGATATAAACTCCGTCTCATTGTTATTATAAGCTCTTGTATGGATTCTGTCACGTTATTACAAGGGTGCTATGTAAATTGGGTCCCTACTTAACTTCCTCCTTTAGATAAATAATAATGGAAATAAATAAAAAAGTGTAATATAATAACTAAAGCATTTTAGTTACATTCAAACATTTATTTCAACTTGACCACTTTTTACTCCTCGAGTATTGAGGTAAAACCTTCAAAATATAATAATTCCAATAACGTAGTGCAGAAACCATTCTTTGTATTTTCACAGTTGACAATATGACTTTTTAACGATATAAGGTAAATTGATCTATTTTCACCGGGAAAATAGCACAGGTAAATATGTATACCGCTTCGACAAACTAAAACAAATATATTTCTCTGCCTCAGCCATTTTTCAGCTAAGAAATTTCATTCATCCCATTAAATCTTTAATTTCTTTTGTGGACGAATGTATACGTTTCAAACTGCACTTCTTTAAACACTACCAAAAATGTGAAAATGTTAGATTTTGATGTATATACGTTCCAATTCAGTTTTAAGTGAAATGATCCATAAGAATATTTTGTGCTGTTTGTGGACGATGATAATTCAGGCCAAATGTCTGGTGAGACATCGCATTCGCATGATTGGGAATGTAGGATAAATATATTTCTGAGTATTTCACACCTACGAATTTACTACAAGCTTTATATCTACGGAGTCACGCTTTGATAAGGTTGTAATGTTTATACAAATAAGTTTAATATGGGATGGAATTTACACCTCCTTTACTAATGATGGGACGGAATTTACACAGGAGCTTGGAGGCACCAAATATTCGGGATGGAATTTATGTCAATCTGTGGTAGTCTGTTATGACCACTCAGCTACACAGACGGGCATTTTATGTGTATAATTTAAATAAAGGTCTGTGAAATATCGATCAAGTGTACTTAATGTTCCATTCATATTACTAAGAGCGAAATAATTTTAAAATATAGTTTACCTATTGTTCCTTGAAATCTTCTTGTTTGTCAAGGTAAAACATCAAGCTCATAGTTATAACAGCCCTAAATGTTAGACAAATAAGTAACTACCCCGAACGAGAGAGATAGTAATTTGATGGCTGCAATTTGGTTGTTGGCGTTATGTAAAGCAATTGGTTGGCAGCTCTTTATTGGTTGACTCACTCGTAAACAGTAACTATGTTGGGGCGGAAAATCCACACCTGGTGTGAGGCTGGTTTGATTGGACAGTAATTAGATTGAATACTTGTTGACTCAATTCACGCTATAGTTGTTCGACTCGACTATAACATGGAAGAAAACAGAATGTTCTTGCTTAGTGCATACTATAGATTGTTTACTCAACTATAATTGGTAGAGATAACTATGTGCTTGATTAAAGCAAGCCACAGCTGGTCAACTAGACAATAATTGCTAGAACACATGATGCGTCAGCCAAATACACGCGAAAGTGTTTTGTTTATTTTATCACCGCTTCTTACTAACCGTTCGGGTTGTACGCTAATGAACTAATCACGCAAATATGTAGGGACCGGATTCATAGAAACAAAAAATGTTTCAAATAGGCAGGCAAATAGGCACTGAAACTATATGATATAGGCACTAAAATAGGCACTTTAAAAAATAGGTACACAATAATCATTGTAAAATTTATTTTGCTACAAGCTACTTACTACATGTAATCTACAAGCAACTCACATTCCTCTGAATCACTATATACTTTTCTAAATCCTCACAAGGGAAATTTGTTCTGTGCTCTGATAGAATATTTTTATAGTTTGAAAAGCTTCTCTTAACCTCACACGATGTCAAGGGACAAAATTTTAAATTTGAAAATTCTGAAGAGTTTAAACTTATCTCCTGCAATGGTGTGCTTTGCCCTCCCAAGATGTCTGATACTACTACCATTGTTCTCCATCCGGGATTTTGTTGTAGTACTTGTTCAAGTTTTGTTGTGACTGACAAGGCAACAGGTCCAGGGGTTTGCTTCACACCTTCTTGTATTGTATGCATGATCTTCACTGATTCTATTAAAGACAGATCCCTGGCTTCCAGTGACACGATAACTCCAGGAAGGTTGCCGAAATAAATCTTTACATAGTCCTAATGAGACACAACAGTGCTAGAAGATGTAGCAACCATTGCCTCTCTTATTGACACAGCATCCTCTTCATCAAATGTTTGAATTACCTGACATTATTGAGAATAAATTCATTATTTAAATTCTGAACAAAATTAACAAGCTATAATAGAATTATGGGGAAAATAATTTAAGTAGCTAGCTCTGAATAGAGAGAAAAATTGTTTTCTTAAAAATATACACGTACCTTTTGAATTTTGTCCATGTGATTAGCATAGTACACTGCCGCTTGTAACCAGGTACCCCAACATGTTAGAACTGGTTGTTGTGGAAGAGGTGTTTTCGGCAATTTTTCCCTAAATGTTGCTATGCGCGAAGGAGCTTTCAGAAATACTTTTATGACAGATGAAATTACAGCATTTATATTCGGGAACTGTGTACGAATGTGTTCTGTGACTCTGTGAACGGCGTGTGCTAGGCAGGTAACGTGAATTGGTTTTGGGTAGAACACCTTCAAAGTTGCCCCAGCTTTTAGCATATATGCTGCGCTATCTGTCAGCAGCACCATAAACTTCTCGTCATTGTTTTCTTAAGGCCAAAGCACTCCTGTCAACAGAACAATAAAATAAATATTTAGTCTCACAGAATAACATAAGATAAAGTTCCGAATGTAAAAACTTATATAAATCCAACTTACGCAGAGAATCGCGAACAACTCTGGCAATGGTCGAGCTGTTAGCGACTTCAAGCACTCTTGAGACAATCAAGTGCGGAGAACTGAGTCCTGTGGAGTCAAGTTTACCGACCACGATATTTGCGATGTATCTGCCGCTAACGGTCTGTTGTCTCATCGACACTTGTCCAAAAGTAGGAATCTCCAATATTTTCTTTTATCTTCTCAATGGTCTGGAAAGGAGTAAAAATTAACTTAATATTCAAAATAAATAATTGTGTAAGTAAACGAAAGTGCACAGCTTCAATTAATTTAAAATCTCTTTGAAATTAAAATGTAAAAAATAAATACATAGATTAACAAACAAAAAACTTACATAAGTATTGGGGATGTAAGTAATTCTTCCTCAATGTGGATTCATCGGGGATCTGCTTATTGATATAGTTTGTGAGGAAACCTTTTAAAATGGGATTGTTTAACTTCGTCCATGGTATATTCGCGGCAACCATCGCAGCGCAAAATTCAGAGTAAAATTGTACACAATTGTCAGGAAATACAACTTGCGAAATTAACATTTGCCTGCCAGTTTTTTCTCTTAAACTTTTGCAGTGCATCACTGTTTGTTTGTGTTGGTCTAAATGATATTTCTTGTCACATTTTACCTAAAATACGGGAAAAAGTTTACATAATTTGTAATTTTACCAACCGTAATTTATTACGTCTAACTAATTTGAAATAGCCCTAAAGCCGTTAAAATATATATCAGAAAGTATAAATCTTAGATCCATGAAAGAGTTTAAAAGTAGTTTACTTGTATTTAAAAACCTATGGATAGCCAATGCCGTTTTCTTTAAAGAAAATAATAAATGGAATGATAGTTATTTTTCAAATATTGCAAACATATTTTGAATCCTATTATTAAATTTAATGATATGGATATTAAAACTTACCTCTTTGGTACACGATTGGCAGAAGATGACTTTTCCATCTGTCGTGAAATTAGTATCTCCACCTATCCATTGCTTAAATAAAGCGCTTTTGCTTTTTTTTTCCTTGTGCATTTCCACCACAGTTAACACAAGAAGTGTTACAAAAAAATCAGTAAACAAACCTCACCAAGACAGAAGTTGACTCTAAAAGACACAATCACGTACTGAAATAATGATGGTTAAACCGAGTGGTAAACTATTCTAATCTCCGCGTCAGTCAGGCTAAGGCTGTTGGACCACGGCACACCACCCTCTCCCATCCCTCTACTCCCATCCTAATACCCCTTATTATTGGGTGTGATGTTCTAAACATAGTCTGTCAAGGTCAGGCCAATTCACATGTTACCCTCCCCCTCCCACTAACCCCTTTCAAACCCAAACTTTCATGTCTATAAACTAGACTCTTTTTCAGCAAATATATATATATATAGAGGCCCTATCAAAGAAAAAAGGCCGAAATAGGCGCAATAAAGTTTTTCATTCATAATTCATAAAATAGGCGCAATTGAGGATCTTATTCATAAAATAAGCAAAACCCAACAGAATAGGCAATTCTAGGCACTATAAAATTAACACATGATACTTTGTAATAACATGAAACACCTATATATCTCAACTGCCTATGTTTTACGATAAAGGAAAAAAAAAGGCAAATAGGCAAAATCCGGTCTCTACAGTAATATGCTCGGGATGAGGAAGGTTCAATTTAAAGAATGTGTACTCAAATTTACGTGGAGAAAGTGAAAAACCATTTTTGGGAAAGCCACCCTCAATACATACAACAAGGATTAGAACCCCGATCTTCCCATATTCTCCAGTCCAGTATGTTGCGAGTGTAATACCTTAAACCATTCTGCCACCGAAACGTATAAACGCTGCATCTAGATTTTTATTTAGTTCTCTATATCCCATCAAGACTTTACGCATATTTACACCGATGAGGAGGAATTAATAATCTTAGCGTAAGCGTGTCCGTATTTGAGTGAAGGTAATACAGAAAACAAACTAGATATACACCATAAGTACTCTAAAAAAAGTTCGGCAATTGATACATTTATCCACAGAAAAATCAAACTAAACGAAACTGGTTCCTTTGACCACTACAGCACCGATAAGAGACGTTGAGGTTTTAATGTGGCTTAGAGTTCAAATAAGATTTTTAGCACCTCGTTATACTACCTGTTCATATGTGCTAACTACGCTAATGAGCTATGAATGAAGGAGGTCTAATTAAGAAGAAGTGTACTTACATTTGCGTGGAGGTAGAATGGAGAACTACCTGAAGTACACATGCACATGATTAGAATCCCTATCTCCATGTCATCTGCAGTATTGTCTACTGTGATAAGACGCCTTAGATCATGCGGCTTACGGAGCAGGTAATCTAAGTTTTATCGATGTCTTGTACCCTTGAAGCTTCACGAGATGTTTTCAAAATTGGCCGTCAGCAGCCTAGAGTCATTTGCAGCCATGTACTGTACACTCTTTCCCGTATATGTGTAATGGGTTGAGTTAACTAATCCGTGCAAAAAAGACAGAGTAAGCAAGTACTGACGTTAATGCATTCCTTAATTCAAATCCCTCGTTCCAGGCGCGTGAATTGATACAATCTTCCTAAGAGCCAGTCGAGCACCCCAGGCTAGTTTGTGTGGAGGGAGAGTGGACAACTATTTAACTAAAAACTCATTATACCCGACCGGGATTCTAACCCCAATCTCCCCATCATCGGCAGATTAGTCTTTTGCAAGAGAGATTATATTTTAGACCATGGGTTGCATAATTAAATGAGCATTGAATGCTACTTTAATTGTGTCATATTGTTTTGCAAGCTAACCAGATTAAAAATGTGCGTTATCGTATAATGGCATTTATTGTAATACAAATCACACATTTGTTCAATCAGAGGTTGGCTATGTGCTTTGAATTCGTTATTGCATTGGAAATAATGTAAAAGTATTATTATATTTTGTGCTAAAATTAATATTTTACTATTAGAAAACACAAGGAATATTAATTTTTATTCATAATGATCAAATAATTGAAGCAAGTTGTGTAGCTTACTGAGTATGGTGAATAACTTGTCATACCCATTCGATTGCAGTTGTCAAAAATGTAATCAGTTTTATATTTGTTTTATATCACCTTCAGATAAGAATGATGACTCACACTAATTGATAGAGTAGCCTCACTCGGAGTGCAACATGAACCAGAACTAGATCTTTTTCCTTCGAGACAAGAGGAGACGAATGTACTAGGCTTGAGGCAACATTCTTAAATCAAAACTTAAGTGGGGAGTACAAAATAATGTTTTGTGTCAGAAAAGACAATGTCATCGCGATCTGCCAGTAGCCCGAGATCGATCATCTGGCGACCCCTGGTTTAAACCATGTGGCCACCGAGGCGGGTATTCATTCGTGTTAACTTCAAATTATTTGGTCTAATGCCGGATACCATTTACTAGACGGAAAAATTTGTAAATTAATTTATATATGCATAGAGAGCACATCAATATTTCAAAAGATAAAATAAAAAAGTAAACAAACAAAAACTTAAAAAATTGTGGCGTATGATCAGTCAGTAAAGTTATGTAAATATTTATAACCCTGAGGAAAATTGTGATTTGGCTACCATTGGTTCTTACTTTCTTTGTTCCCCTTTTTTTCAAATGAAGCAAGAAAACAAATATAGGCCTGTTGTATGTTTGCAACTATTATCTAAAATAAAAATGTCATGACTTAGGTATTAACATTCTCAGCGCACCTCAAGCCACTTCATTCATGTGTGAAAGAACATAATTCTCTCACTTGCACGCGGGATCTTGTCTCCCCCACTCCAAGAATGAGGGACCAAGTAGTGATGGACAGTAGCGAACCAATCGATCCAATCAATAGCTTACAAATCATTCGAATGAAAAGTATTCAAACTTAGGATGGTTTTATGCACGCGTTTTGTGTCATGCGTCACACTACGGCAAAAGCCGTCATGTTTTGTAGGTTCATTCTATGTATGCGACATATGCTACCGTCAAAAAAAAAAAGTAGTGGGGGAGAACAAATAGTTACAGTGCTTCCAATGTGTTTGTATTGGATATTGGAAAATGGATCCGTGCATCATCTATTTTCATATTATCACATTAAGTTGAAAAGACGGAAAAGAAAATGGAATGTCCATCTCTTCAAATCCACAAGATTTGAAAATGAGGCACTTCGTTACCCCTAAAAAAATTAAGATATGACAGGGACACTTATTTTCAAAACAATTTTTGAATGGTAACACACATCAAACACTTCCTTCTTTCCATTTAATTTTCTTTATATTTTTGTTTTTGTACTCCCTCTATGATAAATCCCAAATCTCTTTATTTTCCTTGACCTCATCTATAAAATTTGTTTTAAAATAATTTTTTATAAAAATGTGGAAAATGTAAATTATTCTATTGACACAATAATCCCCCCTGTAAATCTCCACGCAAGTGGACCAATCTTTTCTACTAAGCAGGGGCTGGCAGCTCTGATGTCTAGACAACAGACGTCCGACAAGCGGTACGTTCGCATAAATGGACCCAAAAGATGCCACGTATTTATAATATTTCGCGCGAATTTGACCGCCGGTGTTCTCTAGGACACTACGGCAAGTTTTACAAAACGCGATGGTATGTATTCGGACACAGAGCATAAAAGGACTAATTTGTTCCCAGTGACTTACAAAACGCGATGACTCTTGCTGTCGTGTGTCGCGCGACACAAAACGCCTGCATAAAAGGGCTCTATTCACGTTGAACATTTTATTTGCTATACTAATAGCAAATATTCGTCTCTTTAAGACCACCATAGAGAAGCAGAAGCTTGCTCTACTTTGATGAGCCTCACGGACTTAAATATTCTCCTTTGGTTAAGGAGGAGAGGGGGATAGTTTAATTTACAGTTTCTAAACCGACTTATTATATTAGCACAAGGCTTATAAACTAAATTAAATCCAGAATAGAAGCAAAATATTTCACCCAGTCCTTAAATTCATCAATGTGAAAGAAGAATCTTTACATTCACCGTGACATGAATCGAGCCCGGGACCCTTAACTTAACGGGCAGGCATTATACTGACGAAGCTAAGGTATTAGAACCTATTCCTTGCTATTCTTATTAAAAATATTAATTGTTTTTAAGGTTATGATTAGAGAACCAGTCTAGAATAAACAGCAGTAAATATTAATAAACTATCTTGTGTTATAAGGGCCATGTTTTTAGTGAACGACGCAGTAAAGAACCAGTTAAATTTATGTTATACATTATTGCTTTGAATAGTCAGCATTGTTATGGCAATACATTATGAGCCACGCCATGTTGACTACCGATCAGCATATGTAAACAAACCCATAAATAGTTTTATTCTAATACAAAATACCACCTGTTCTTGGTGAATATAAACCCTATTTCTAACCTTAACGCCTAAGGCTACGGCCAGGCTGGCGACCTAGTCGCCGCGACCAGGTCGCGGGGAATGCTTTTTACTGGTCCCGGCCACGCTTGCGAGCTGGTCGCCGCGTTTTTATAACCAAATGGGGATCTCGGGAGTGTTTGACATGAAAAATATAATTGTAAGTTTGTTTTTTGGGTAAAGACTCGTTTATAGGTAGATTACTGAGGACAATTTTTCAAAAGCTTGAAACGGTATAAAAATGGCTCAAATGATTTTGTTCCACGTGAGTATGTAAGTTTAGTTTTCTTAAAGCCTATTTTTTTTAAATTATCTTAGAAGCTATAATAGGCCTACACAATATGATAAAGTTTGTGCGATTGTGACGTACCATTTATTTCCATGATTTGTGACCCCCCCCCTTTTTTTCCCTATTTAAGGGATCATAAGATACACCTCCCAAATCCTTACGTAGTTTATGGATGACCCCTTGTAAATTATAACCGTTTTCCAGATTTTGGAACCCAATAACTATGTATTGTTTAAATTCAGTTTTGAAATTAACAAATTACATGGCAATCAGGGGTGCCGCCTAGTAGGAAAAATATTATGGTATTCCATGTGTGACTTTTAAATAAATGAGGTGATCTTATATTAAAATTCTATTGTTGCTAGACTTGTAAAAAACATGAGAACACACCCCTATTTAACTGTAGTGTTTTCGGTGTCACGTATAAAATGCAATTTATCGCTATCTTCAATGTATTAAAAAAATATTATTTACAGAATGGAATTAATTACTATGATTGGAAACAACCTTTGCACTCCAAGCCCTTGCCAAGCATTTCAATCTAGTGTTAGTTTGTTTACTGTATATTGTATGGTTTTATTATTTTATTTATGCTAATTAAAGAAGTTCTTACCTTGTTCATTTCTTTCTTCATTGTTTAACTCATCCCAACCCTCCACTGTTGCAACTACAACCTCTATCCTTATCTTGGATTTAACATCCCTGTTTGCGTAGTCTCGATGTTTCAAATTCCAAAGTGGTGATCATTTATAAATAGCTCGGTATCAAACATTGCTAAGTACCGTACCCCACCGAGTGTCAAACTCCAGACGGGCGGGAAACACTGGGCGGTTTGCAAGAAAGTTAGTGAAAATGCTTAGGGGAGGAGTGATAGCGTGGTCCCGAGCTCCTTATTGGTCGACATTTTAACCGGGGATGATGCAAGCAAACCCACACAAGTGTCCAGTGTTATCGCGATGGGCTGCGACCCGAACGCAAGTGTGGTCACCTCCATAAGAAATAAAGGCGAGCGTCCCGTCAAAAGGGAAAATATACTTAGACCTAAAATTATCAGATTTCTTACGTTGGCTATAAGCTAGAGCAATCCACATTTAAATTGCCAACACTTAAAAAATTACCAACCATAAACGAAGTTATTATGGCTGCTCTTGCTGACCTCTTACTAGCGCTGATGGCGCCCGATAAATTAAGTTCATATGCAAACATTGGAGGCGAAACATTAATAGCACTACTCTCTAACCAGGATCCAATAACATTAAAATTCATTGAAATTGAGATAAACCTTATTTCCAAAAAAGGCATTGTTATTAACAAAATTACTACATATTTGTTTTCTAGTTAGAGTCCAATAACACAAGCTCATTATACTTGAGATAAGTATTAAATACCCAAGAAATATTATTATTAACAAAATCATTAGATATTTTTTTTGTTAGAATCCAATAACACAGGTTTGTTATAATTGATATAAACATTAAGTCCAAAAAAAAATTATTATTAGCAATATTACTAGATATTTGTTTTCTAGTCAGAATCCAAAGTTTAAGTCCATTATACTTAAGATAAATACTAAGTGCATAAGAAATATTATTATTATTAATAATATCATTAGATATTTGTTTTCTAGTTCAAGTCCAAAGCTTAAGTTCCTTAAGCTGTAAAATAATTTTGAAACAAAGATTAAGCCGAAAAAGAATTTTGTTTACATTATTAATTTCCGAAGCCTTCGCTTGCTCAAGCGATTATCAAAGCCAGTCCAAGAGTGGCACTTCACTCACACGATCACTCTTTTATACGATTACAACAAAGTCCACAGAACGCGGAATGATGGAATGACGAGGCGAGGAAAACCAAAGAACATAAGCAAGGAGGGGGGGATTCTACATCCTTCTATGTTGGAGTAGAAACAAAACTGGGCACTGGCGAAGAGTATCGTCTTTCCAACCGAAGATCTTTGGTCCGGGGATCTTGTCTCTAAGTGTTCAATTGGCGCGGTCTTAATATTTTGTGGTCAGTCGTCTTGTTCAGGCGTGTGGGTGTCGATTGGCCGGGGCGCGCGTCTTACACTCCGACTC
>CABEEJ010000699.1:215065-230628 GCA_901482245.1 Timema douglasi | reverse complement strand
ACAAAGGCAGTCATTGGCGAGACTGTGACAAAGGCAGTCATTGGCGAGACTGTGACAAAGGCAGTCATTGGCGAGACTGTGATAAATACTGTCATTGGCAATATTGTGACAAAGACAGTCATTGGCGAGATTGTGACAAATACTGTCATTGGCAATATTGTGACAAAGACAGTCATTGGCGAGATTGTGACAAATACGCTTATGGACGAGACTGGGAACCAGATTGTCATTGACAATACTTTTAGAAAGGCGGTCTTTATCGAATCTTTGATTAATAAGATTGTGAAATAAATGCTCACTGAAAAGTCTGTGAGACATGTATTTTTATTTCTGTGGCATATATTTTCACTAATATGTTTTAAAAAGAATTTTCATAGATTCCTTTCTGGACTCAACTCTATTTACAGATCAGTGGTATAAACATATAATAAAATGGTATAAAGTATATCAGTATAGGAGAAACCAATTAAATTATTATAGGACTGACTAAATAAACCTAAAACAGGTAACTAATGGAGTTCTGCTACCTAGAAAGTAAAATAACCTAAAACAGGTAACTAATGGAGTTCTGCTACCTAGGAAGTAAAATAACCTAAAACAGGTAACTAATGGAGTTCTGCTACCTAGGAAGTAAAATAACCTAAAACAGGTAACTAATGGAGTTCTGCTACCTAGGAAGTAAAATAACCTAAAACAGGTAACTAATGGAGTTCTGCTACCTAGGAAGTAAAATAACCTAAAACAGGTAACTAATGGAGTTCTGCTACCTAGGAAGTAAAATAACCTAAAACAGGTAACTAATGGAGTTCTGCCACCTAGGAAGTAAAATAACCTAAAACAGGTAACTAATGGAGTTCTGCTACCTAGGAAGTAAAATAACCTAAAATAACGGAAGCAAGAAAGATATTATGAGTAGAATAGCACACGTGGAGGGATGTTTCAGTAACTAAAATACAATACTAACATTAACTAGCATAAATTAATCAAACACCTTAGCTCAGTTAGTATCATGTCTATATACTGATATAAGGGTACTGGGTTCGATTCCTAGAATGGCCGAAAAATCTAGATTGGGTTAAGTATAGGTTTACCTAATTACAGTGGTGAATTAACGTCCTGGGACTGGATTTTGAGCCTGTTCTGGTCTTAAGTTAAATTAAAAGACATATGAAGAAGCTACGACAGGCCGAGAAAACCGGTGGTGTAAAATATATGGCTCGAATAAAAAACTGACCTAAGTTATTGGCTCGAAATAATAATGGATGTAAAGTATACTAGCAAAAACTAGGAAATAAAAATATTTCTTAAGGCATATGTATACAACGTTGAGCTTTAAAGATGTGAAATCTGGGTCATTGGTAATCGAAAGAAAAATATTAGAAGCATTTTGAACGGGGTGTTACATAAGAATGTTGAGAATGGAGATGGTATCAAATACAGGAGTGCTGAGAAAAGCAAATACAGAAAGGAAATTTTGGAAAGGTTTACAGCAAAGAATAGTTAACATGATGGGCCATATACTGAGAAATGTTATCTTGACGAAGATAATAGGAGGATATATGGAAAGGAGATATTTAATATGAAGACCATGTGTCAGATGGCAGATGATGTAGAAATTATTATACTACTATAAAGCCACATGGCTGACTCATTCACTGACATGAAGGTTTACCCACTTTCAGATGAGCTAGAAACTTGAAACTTGGAAAACTTATAAATTATAGCCTGTAACCGACGGGAAAATTCCATAAAGCTAAAAAAAAATATTTAACCCCCCCAAATAATTCAAAAATAGTGGAGCAACTTTAAAGGTAGTGCGGACCTTTCTTTAGAGGTATCTTGTGGCTAAATGGTCAAACCTATCAAACAACGGCTCTAGAATTATATTAATTTACATCCACTTGCAAAGAAAACTCACTGAGGGTTTGGGGGCGGAGATCCCAACGAGGCGAGTAAGAAGGTATAAGGTTGTGAACAAAAATTGACCAGGATAAGAAAAAGTGGGGCACTGCAGCAAACCAATAGCAAGGTTGATGATGATGATGATTATTATTATTTAAAAAAATATATTGATGTATCTAAAATAAGTTTACTGTGTGTTTTCTGGCTATAAGTAATATACATCCTAACCTACGAACAAAAATAGAAATAAAGAATAAAAATAAACTACATAGATATTCCTTTGGACACACGATGGGAAATCACATTGTGTGAAAAAATTACACTTGCTCAAAATCGATGACGCCAGCCAGTGATGTGCCCATCACTCAGTATGACATCCAGGTATCAAAGTATATACAAGCTCATAGAGGAAACCCTAAAATGAGTTATTGATCAAATGGGGACATAGTGGGTGGGAAAAATAATTCATAGGTACGATTGCATTAAGCTATGCGTAGCCAGGCTACACTCCACAGCGCGGCAGTGAAAACATAGTCCGGTTGTTAATGGTTAATATCAGAGCTTAATATGGGTGTGCAGGAGACTAGAGTAAGGGTAGTGTTTACTGAAAAACATTTTTTTAGACAAAATAAATCAAATTATGCTATAATAGAAAAAGAGTTGAATTTTATTCACATGGTGATATCAACAGTTGTTGAATATCTGTCATGATCATAGCGGTATTAGACGAACATTTTAAATATGGAGAAAAAGTTTTTATTAAGTTGACAGATATTCAATAACTGTTTGTTTCACCGTGTGAAGAAAATTAAACCAAGCTTTTACTGGAAAAATTATTTGATTTATTTTAGCCACCAAAGAAAAATTTGCTATAAAAACTCTGCCCTCTTCTCGCTTCACCGACACGCCCAACATAGTACAGGAGCCGCCCAAAAAAAAAAAAAGTACCGATGTTGTGGGCACAATAATGAAAATTTACCTCTTGGCAGTTATGTGTTATTCTTTTTAAAGATATTTGGTGTGTGAAGCGATCTGTCTGTGAAAAGTTTACACACACATTATATATATAAATTGCCGAGTGACCCATATGAACAATGCAATATATATATATATATATATATATACATAAATACATATATATAAATACATATATATATATTGTGTATTGTTCATGTAAGTCACTCGGCAATTTTCTTTTTTCTTTTATTGTTTGGTTTGCACGTCCTCCCCATGAACCTTAAATACGCAGGATGGGTACAACAATTGCACCCAAAGGTTCGATCACCCTTGATTTAAAGGGGGTTGGATTAGTTTAGGCTAGCTCAGTTTAAGTTAGTTCAGGTTGGATAAGGTTTGTAAAAAAATTAGTTTGTTTGTGATTCTAGGCGCAAATAAGACCCCTATACCGACGGTATAGTGGGATAAAATGGAAATATCTTACACAGCTTTATATTCTTATGTCAATCTTTGAACTTGACTAATGGCCAACTCGGATAGAAAAAGAAACAAATGTTTGCAATATTTTTTGGGTGTACGCAATTATCATGATACGCAATTGTCACATATTAAACCCATTATTCTTGTGATGGATTGGATTGTTGGTGACTCGAATCCTGGTCGAGGTTTATAAGGTTTTCTACGTTAATGGTTTTCCACTTTCCTTTCACGAAATTGCGAGTACAAAAATACACCTTCCATATACCTATCCTGTTATAGTATCAATTTATGATGTTTCCAATAACTAATACTATATATATATATATATATATATATATTTATATCAAACGTAGCCCAGTCTGTAGAAAGATTAGCCAGTACTAATGTATCGTTGCACAAGGGACGCCCGAATGTGCATCCATTCTATGAGGGCTTTTCTATTCCCAGTGAGATGATGGTGATAGTGAGTATGAGGGTGTAGGCAGTAGAAACATTTAAACCTAAATTAATTCTAATTAACTAGACCCTAAACCTAACTCCCCTTACGGGATAAATATCCATATCCGGGAACCTATCCAGAGACCCCTAGGTTGTAGCCTGATGTGCTGACCACTATACAAAAGAGACGGCTAGCTGGTACTATGATGTGGTTAATAAATACATATATAAATATACTTGAGAAAATATATCCAAATGTAAGTTTCACCTATACTCCGATTTACTTATAAAAGGACATATCTGACAACTATAAAAGTCAATAAACTTACTCTAACTTAGTCAAATACCAAGTTATTTTGTTTGTAGCTAGCACTTTTGATTGATATTATCAAACACTAATAAAATATTTAATAAACTATCAAAGTTTATCGCAAAAATTATTTTTGTATTTGCTAAAATGTGCCTTATGTGTCCTTTATTAGGAAAATCAAGGTATAGCATAGTTTTCTGGTGACGATGGAGTCAGGGTTTGAACTAAGGGGTTTTCTCCTATAATTTTTTCTTTCTTTCCCTTAGTAAATTTTTTTATCCTACCCTTCTCATCCTTACCCTATTTATTATTAATTAAAATACGTATAGCTTGGACATGTATTAAGATGAGATTAAATAAAAAACCTACAATAAAAATAGTTTATTATGATCTTGATTTATCTTTGACAATTTATGGTATGAACTAGATTTATATAACTGAGGGAAGCTTAAGTTGCTCTTTTAATGAACAAAAACGAACTGTAATAAATCCATAGAAAAAATAATAAGTTGAACACAATAATTATTACAAAATTATTTTTGTATACAGAACCAGCAAACTCTAGAAATTGTGTGTGTGTGAGAGAGAGAGAGAGCTCTTATAAATTTATAAAGTAATAAATTACAAATGCTATTTACGTCATGCTACAGTGGAATGAAACAGCTACGTCACCGGGAAAATTTTAATTTTAGCAGTTACTGGAATACAATTTATTAGATTTTGGGGAAGATTCTGTGTGTCCAGTGCATAATAAAAAGCAGTAGCCTCGAGTTTAGAAACACATTTTCAGCAATGTGAAATGAATGGAATCTGCTCCAGTGGCCACATGGTCTGAGCCGTCAATCACGATTTAGACAAAACTGAATATGACATGGATATTCTGGTCAGATATATTGAGGGCGGTGTTTCCAAAATGGTTTTGCACTCCCTTCACACTTCCATATATATTCAACCTCCATCATTCTTAAACTCACTGGTGTAACTAGTGCATATCTGAAATTTTAGAAAACTTTCTAAAGTAGTTGAAGTAAGAAGTGGTAAAAATCCAAGCTAAGACTTGGATAGAAAACTCAGAAAATAACTATAACAAAACATACAAATTTTAATTTAATTAATTAGATAGTTTCAAAATTGATGGATGAATAAAGTGACATTAAACTTCAAAAATCATAATCAATCTTTTTGAAGTTTAATGTCACTTAATTCATCTACCAATTACTATCTAATTCAATAAATTAAAATTTGTATATTTTGTTATAGTTATTTCCTGAGTTTTCTATCTAAGTCTTAACTTTAATTATTGCATATGTGTATAACCTGAACCTATGTAGGTGAGTTGTGGCCTAATCTTGAAATCATGTACAAGATTCAGCCCGGCTTTTTTTAGAGATACGTACTAATTTCAGCTCACTCACTTGAGAGAAGTACGAGCTGCATACATCTAATTAGCAATGTGCTTTCTATCATGCTATCTTAAATTTCGGATATAAACTATCTCATGTCGAAAACTATTGGAATATACAAACTTCAGTCCTTGTCATTCAATGTTTTTGGCAAAAATTTGAAGGTTTGTTAAGTTAGGTTATGTTAGGTTGACAGCCTAGGCCGTAATTCGTACGTGGCTCTAAAAATGTGGGGCCACACAATTCAACTGTATCTTTAGAGTTAAACAACTCGTGTGGCCACAACTGACCTAGAGCCACCTGAACGCGTAGTAAGACGTGGTGCTAAACAAAACTTCATGGCCCCTAATTTTCGAAAGTGGGAAAAAGAAGACATTATATTCCCACAATTAATAGTGCAAAAAGGTAAGCTTTAAATTCTCTGTAATTAAAAGACTTTAAATTTTGAATAAAATACAAATAATTGCCTAACAGTTCAAAACTAATCCGAAATGAATATCCTAAAATGAAAAAGTTTCGAATAGAATAGAATAAAATATTTAACAATTTTTTTCGTACCAAATCTCATTCTTAAACCAAGTCAATAAATAGAATTGGAGACCCAAAACTTTGTTAAAAAAATAATTAATGTATTGATAATGCTATTAGTTTCCAAATCTTAATTTGTGATTTATTTTTTATTTCAAATTTGAAATCTTATTAGAATGTTTCAAATATTATGATTTAGAATTTAAAATAGAGTTATAACCCTAGATATATTTAGTTTTGTATTAAAGATGTGAAGCCTCATAAATGTATACAAGCTTTCAAAAGTGTCAATCGTCACGTATCTATATTTTTCTACGAGCTCATTATTTTAAGGTCCAGTATATGATGGTAGTGTGGGATCATCAGCTTGTAAAGTTAACTTCCCTTTACTAGTAGGTAATATTGAAATGTAATATCACCACGTTCAGGTGACACTATTTTAATACTATATTTTACTATGGGGTGTCTTTAATTTAGGGTTCTAGCATTGAGGGCCAGTTTCATAGTCAAATTTAGTACGCCTCAAGTGCGGCGCTACACTAAGTACATGACTACACCTACCTAAACCAGAATGGAATGGGCCAGTTTTCTATGAGAGAACGGCCCATTCCATTCTGGTTTAGGTAGGTGTCGTCATGTACTTAGTGTAGCGCCGCACTTGAGGCGTACTAAATTTGACTATGAAACTGGCCCTGAGTCTAATAATAAGACATAAGTATAGTTGATTAGTTCCACTCACTGTTGTTGTGAGTATGCATGATTGGAATAGTCATGCTGTTGATTCCACTTATAGATTGTGCTCGGCGCAGATAGGTTAAGTTTCCGTTTAATATTCGGTGATTTTAAAGAATAACGAAATGTAGCCCACTTAGGTGGCCACGTGGTCTAACGTGCTACTCTCACAGTAGACTAGACTGCCGATGATTGGGAGATCGAGGTTATAATCTCTGTTGAGTGTACTGATGGTAGTTTTTCCAAAATGGTTTTCCACTATCTTTCCACGAAAATGTGGGTTCCCCTCTTATATGTACATATAAGGATAGTGGAAAACCATTTTGGAAAAACCACCATCAGTACACTCAACAGAGATTATAACCTTGATCTCCCAATCATCGGCAGTTTAGTCTACTGTGAGAGTAGCACGTTAGACCACACGGCCACCTAGGCGGGTTACATTTCGCTATTCTTTAAAATCACCGAATATTAATCGGAAACTTAACCATTCTTCGCCGAGCACAATCTATTTATATATATATATATATATATGAGAGAGAGAGAGAGAGAGGTGTTTCCTAATCCATAAGACCATTAGCGTTATTAGTACATAAGCGTATAACCCGAACTGGCGCAATGCTAAAAAAAAAATGGACAAATAAAAAATACTATATACACGTTTTGCTGCCCTTCCAAATCTGCCTCCCTCTAGAACCAGCCAAAACGATTACTGACAATCGCAACAAAACAGAAGAGGATTACCACCCAATTCTGCCAGCTGCATGCGTTGAATGTTCTTAAATCACACAAATAAATCGCGCACAAAAATTAGAGACTCACTCCAAACTAGAGTCAACCCCATTTTTCAGCTTATCTTATAACAAACATCCCACAATGTTGGAAAAGCAGCTCAAGAATGACAGGTTATGTAAATATGTACGAGTTAGGTACATACAGAACTATTTCACTCTTTTGTGTGTGTTCATGTGCGTGTGTGCACGTCTATGTACGTACTTATATGTGTACATGTATGTGTGAATTTGTCTGTACAAATGTGTTTATACATCGCATTTTACTCCCTTACTAGGCTATCAACACATTTACACTGATAAATAAAGTTATTTCGGGGTTTTTGAGATATGGCTGTGGAGAATAATGGAGAAGGTGAAATGGATGTACAGGATTAGAAATGAGGAAGTGTTAAGGGTATGAGAAGAAAGTCTCCTGATAAGGATGATAACGAAGATAAAAAAGTAGTGGTTGGGCCACACATTACGTAGGGACTGTTTAACTAAGAGGATCATAGAGGGGAAGATAGAAGTAAAAAGAGGAAGAAGAAAGCTTGGAGTACTAACAGATATCAAGAAAGTAAGAAGCTACAAAAGATTAAAGAAAGTCTCAGGACCAAGGAAAATGTAAGAAGTAAATTTGATACTTGTGTTCATAGAAGAAGACTAGGTACGAGTAGGATTGAATACATAGGAAATATACCCAATTATTTTTAATGAGGAATAGTGGTAAGCCATCTAGTAAAAAATATCCTCAGTATAACCAGACTATATTCTAATGTAGCGTATGACGTCATAATCTACTATCACCCACGCTCTTGAACTCTGAGCCCGCCGTGAGTGGCGCTAGAGGGCAGGTCACTCGGTCTGGCTCTCTGGCTTCCACGTGGGTGGGACCACAGTTCAACTTTCATTCGCTTTTGGTCCATCACTAACTAACGAGTTCGAGTCTGTCGAACAAGACAATGCTTGCTTGAACGTCAAATCAAACACTTGTTTGTGGATCAGATGTAATTGTAAAGCAAATCTGTAAACTTTTTATGTTTAACAAAGTATTTCAGTCACCAATTAACAAACATACAATAACCTGGCATCGAGTTTTGTTCTTTATAAACCAGTGGACATAACCATATTAAGTTTTCTTCCAGTAACCAAGTGTTTAAAATATGTAATGAACAACAGAACAAACAAGAAGAAGATAACAAGAAACCAACGAAAGTACAAGGAAGGTTTCACCAATTCCGACCTTTCCGTCACAGGTAAACCAGACACTGTGTCAAATCCTATGCCCACGTACCCCCACCTATGCGGACCATTCTAGTAATATATTTGTTGAGCTAGGTTATTTTTAAAATCGTATGGCACATTTCAGCAAGAGAGACTTTGACAGCCATGTTCGGTTACCTTATGTGTAAACTTTTAGCCGCTCTGGTGGCATAGAATGTTGCTCAGCGTAAACCATAGGAGGTTATCTATACTCCATTCACGGTAGGAATTACTCTCTGAAAGGTCTTTTTTCCTACAAATATCCTACTATATAATAGATTTCTGGTAGGCAAAAAGGCCTTTCAGAAAGCAACTCCTACGGTGAATGGACTTTACACGTACTACCCGCAATGAGACTATGTGATGATAATTATAATGTTGTGGAGCCGGGCCGATTCTCAACCTAACCTAAGCCTAATTAATCAAACCCTGGTGACCATTAGGAACACTCCCCTAAAGGGAAATATACCAAAGGTGACAGCCGGGAATCGAACCTGGAACCCTTAAGCTCGTAGAAAGATGCACTAACCACAAATATATTATTATATTGTGGTGGTGGTGTGGGTGGTAAAGTACTCTCCTCGCCACCCGATGTTTGTGGATTAAAACAGAGATATGGTTGACAGATTGAACAATAAAAGTATGTAGCACAACTTCCTTTGGAGGGAAAGTAAAACCGTTGGTCAGATATCTATTGTGGCATGTAAGAGAACTGTAAAAGGTAAGTGAAAATACTTTTCCCGGCAAAATAGTTTATTTATTTCGCTTTTACCCATAGAGATCCTCGTTTGATTATATAATCAGTTGGTTAAAAAAGTGCATATTAAATACCTCAAATAGATATTAATAAATAAATACATATTATTTATAATATTTAGTTCCCTTTTTTGAGAATATACCGTAACTATCGCCGAGTAAGTTACTAAATGTTAAAATAACCATAAAGGTTGAGATGTAATTTTCCACAAATATTTTACTTAATATTGCAGATGGTATCTCATTTGCTTAGTGGTAATAAATTCTGACTTAAACACCTGTAATACCTACGAATGTTTGCTGAGCAATGAAACATGAGATTAATTATTACTAAGCGCGCCAAACGCCCCAGCTGATAATTCACGCTGGCGTTAAGAACGTGACACATTTATTTTATCGCTAATTGACAAGCCTCTTCTTGTTAGCTAAAACATGGAATGAATAATTTATATAATATTTCTAATGCTTTTAGTTAATGAATAAAAAGTTTCAAATGTATTCGACAAAGTTTAATCATTGTACATATTATTTACAATAACCTCATAATATAAATAATATCTTAATAATGACTTTCTTGTATTTATTTTTTTAAGAGTATTGCTGAATAATGGTAGAAGGAGACTTGAAAAAAATACAAAGATTTTATATTTTTGCGATCAATATTGATTTTTTAAGTATTTTCATTTCGTAAATGGCACTTTCTAAACGGACTTATCACAAAAGAATTTCTATGAGCGAGCGTGAAAGAGACTACTCATTTTGTCATTTAGTCTAACTTCCAGGATTATCTTACTCGCCACGATCGACGTAAGATTGACGGCCTTAGTAGCCATCCGAAGGAGGTTGTGCTACATATTTGTATCGTTCAAATAAAATCCATCCACCCCGATGTAGTTTGAACCCACGAACATCACGTGATGAAGCAAGAATTTTACCCCAAGGCCACCAACGTTTACGTCAGCAATGATAAAATTTTACTAGATTTTTAGTATTATTTTAGAAGTATTGATTTTATCTATTAAAATTGATAGTTGAAGATCACATGACTTAACGTATGAACATATGAAGAATGTTACTGTCACAAAAATTCATTCTTTTCGAAATCAGAGAGCATATCTCAACTTATATATAAAACGCCCTAATCAATGGGGTAGGGAACAGAATGGAAATGATGATAAATGCTCCAACATTAGCATGTAAGGTGGATGGGAAAACCGCAATGATAAGTCACACTTATAAAACTACCCTCTGTAGCACCTAGACTAATTGTGAAGCCCAAGATTCCTTTTAATGGTGACCTTAAATAATGCGAGTCCAACGCCGAAGATCACACAATCACTAGTATGGGTACAAGACAGAAAATAAAACACCCATCCAAAATTGGCTGATAATACAGATCAGCAGAATAAAGGCGGGCATGCAGACCAATATCACAGCTGGGATTTGAATCCCAAGAGGATTTATGTGAGGGTATTTTTTAATAATTTCTTTCCCAGTCCCATTCCACGATGATGAGAGCATTTTACTTTTAAAATATAAAATTACATTTTTTTAAAATCTACCTTCTACATCACTATCCAGCTATTGTAACTAAATGCGTATAACCCGGACTGGTAGTAAAGGTGGTAATAATTTTTATTTTATTGATGTATTAATTTATTTACGCTACACTAATGCCGGGATTACAATAAGCTTAACATTCACCTAACGTAACTAAACTGCTGTGGGATCAGGATTAACGTAACTTCACGTATCAACTAGAACAAAACATAGACAATGAATTAGAATGGTTTGAAAAAAATTGTTCAATACAATAAAATCCTTTCATTTAGGGATGATTAGGTTACAATTACTTGCAATAGAAGCTTTGCTGGATATACAAAATAAAGTGTAGCAATATTATTATTTAGCACCGCGTCTTACTACCCGTTCGTGTTATACGCTTTAAGTACTAATTACTCTAATGGATTAGGAATTGGGAAGGTTGAATTTGAGGAATTTAACCCGCATTTGTTTGGAGGCAGAGTGTAAAACCACTTAGTCCACCCGACCAAGATTCGAACCTCGATCGCCCCGTCCTCAGCAGTTGAGCTCAACACGACTAGCGCGTTAGCCAACTACGCCACTGAGGC
This sequence comes from Timema douglasi, assembly GCA_901482245.1. Classification (NCBI taxonomy): domain Eukaryota; kingdom Metazoa; phylum Arthropoda; class Insecta; order Phasmatodea; family Timematidae; genus Timema; species Timema douglasi. The sequence continues at coordinate 218,954 of CABEEJ010000699.1, read as the reverse complement.
GGGTGTGTAGAAATAGTCTATAACATTTTAGTATTCACGAAACGGAGAAAAAATATGTATTTAAGAATTCTTCTTAATACCATAATTGCATAAACAAGTTAATTACTATCATTCTTTAAAATTTTTCTACATTTTGTGTTTTTCCCCCCCTCTTTTAGGAAGTTGCGTTGCGCGTTTCACACCACTCCTTGATGAGTTCCGATAGAATGAAACCTAGGTCGGGGGATTGGGTGGTGACGATCGATTTTCTTTAAGAGGCAACCATTTACCAATGTGTCAAATGGAAGCAATGTAAAGTGTGAACTGTGTTCATCCCTTTTATATGTTTCTATCCACCTCTCCTATAACTTCTTCCTAATATAATACAATTACCACATAAAGCGAAAAGAGGTTTTCCTTAGAGAGATAAATATCGCTATTGTTATTGGCAGTATGATAGGCTGGCTATAACACGTGGTACTCTTCATTAAAAGTTCAGTTAACGTGAACGTTCTCCCCTGAACAACTTTCAAGTTAAGTAAATGTTCGTTAAATTAATTGCATCTTGATGACTTCCATTCAAAAACACAAAGAAAACTTTTACGTTGAGTTACGTGAAAATTAAATTAACTTTAAGTGAAAGTTAATTTGATCGTGATTACGGCATAAGGTGGACATGTACGCAGTTTAAGGCATCAGGTTCACAATATACTTGATAGCCTGTGATGAGAGTTCAAGGTTCATATCTCATCCACTTACACTGGAAATGAATTATCACTGTGGATTTTTCTTACGCTCTACATATTAATGCGTATGCACTTTCTATTAAGTGCCCTACTCATATCTGGACTATTGATTAAACCAATAAGCAATACATGTGTAAAAACCTATATACTTAAAAAAAAAAGAGTAATTTAACAGTGCTGTCTGTAAACCTTTTTATATTTGGACCTTAATGAAATAGGATCACATTGAGACATATTAAAAGCTTGGTAAGGATTTTTTTAGCATGCATCTTACTATCCGTTTTGGTATTCGCCCGCAAGTATAGTATTTAATTAAAGAGATAAGAAATGATATAAAGTGGTTAAATTTGTTCTTGAATGTACTAGGCGCTAGCGGAGTCAAAATTTGTTTCAAGACTCGATAATAGTTTTTACCATTTTAAGAAATAATATATCAAATTTAAAGTTAACTTTAGAGTAGATTAAGTAAAGTACATATATGTATTTATAATTAAATTACTCTAGGTGGCTAAAGGTTATGTAAAAAAATAAAAACAATGCTCCTAATGAAGTGTAAGCATTTACAGTCCAGTGCGTATCTAGTTTCCTAAGAATGAGAAATGTATTACTATTATTATTAATTATTATTATTATTATTAGTATTTAGCACCGCGTCTTACTACCCGTTCGGATTATACGCTTTAAGTACTAATTACTCTAATATATTAGGAATTGAGAAGGTTTAATTAAAGGAAGTGAACCTGCATCTGCGTGGAGGTAGAGTGGAAAACCATTTAGGAAAAACCACCCCCAGTTCACCCGACCGAGATTCGAACCTCAATCTCCCCGTCCTCAGCAGTCGAGCTCAATACGACTAGCGCGTTAGCCAACTATGCCACCGAGGCAGGTATTGAGAAATTTAAATAGATTAAATTGAACATGTATGTAAAAAAAAATTACAGACATTTGACTATTATTAATCAATAAAAACCTGGGAGAAATTATCATTTCGTTTTTATCTTGAAAGTTAACAGTCTTACCTTGATGCACTACGGCTCTGTAAGCTACGCCCTAATAGTGTAAACACCTTTCTGGGTTGACAAAGCGTACAGTTATTAAAAAAACAGCGAAATAAAAAAAAAAATTAGCATGGTGTCTTACTTTCCGTTCCGGTTATACGCTTATGTACTAATTACGCTAATGCTTTTAATGATTAGGAAGGTTATATTTAGGGGAAGTATACCCACATTTGGGTAGAGGGAGAGTGGAAAACCTAATCAGTAAGCCCGACTGAGTTTCGAACCTCAATCTCACCGTCACCGTCAGTCTAACCTACTGCAAGAATAGCACGTTTGACCTTGCAGCCATCAAAGCAAGGAGTGACGATATTGACAACTAGTTTCAATAAATATCAGATTTATCTTGAAAATAAATTTAGAAAACCAAATAACAAATTCACGTTTTAAAATTATTTAGAACAAATTATGGGACCAAACAAATTAAAATAGGATATAGTATTGGTGAAACGTATGATGTGGAAAACCTGGATAATTTAGTGTAAAAATTAGATAATTATGTAATAAAAGTAAATTACAATTATTTATAAGTGAAATTACATTGTTTATATCAAGGATGGAGGTTGATCCTTCACCTAAATAATGAAAACTGAGGGTTCCAAGTTATGAAATTATTATTTGACAGGTTATCGAAACAAATTTATAGGAGTGATCTATTTCATAAAAATAGATGTGAAGTTTTGATGGTTACATACTAAATTGTGAATGTGTAGTTGAAAGGTAGATAGAATTTTGGTGTATATTTTTAAAAGGATACGAGAAAATTGTTTGGAAAAAAATTATATGAATTAGTATTATTGAAACTGTTCCAAATTTTTTAAATTATTAAATAATTTTATATTTATTTGATTTATTAATTAATCTTTGTAAAAAGTATGTAGAAAATAATTAATCTTTGTAAAAAGTATGTAGAAAATTGCATACTCGTTCTACTTAATCAATTCAAATTTATAACTATTTCCCCAAAGAATTTTAAATTTTAACACCTTATTACATGTTTTATTTGTTTTACCTAAATTTTACATATTTCACATATATTTTAATGTATTTAATTATGTACTTTAATTAATCAACTCTATACTTTACTTTTTTTATATATATAAACTCGTAAAATAATCAATTATATCTCAAATCTTGGAATGGATTAGATGATCTGATGTTGAGAGCCCCGTCTACTTAACAAAATATATATTATGCCATTTTTATGTTCTTTTTATCTCTTAAATAAAATATGATACCCTTTTTTATAAGAATTAGCTAGGTGATATTGTTAAATAATGACCGAGCGTAGCAATTTTCTGTTCCAATTTGACCATTTGGCATTTATTCTTTCTGCCCGTCCAAAAGTTTGTTACACGATAATCTTCAAATGCGTTGACCAATTTTATCTAAGTTTTGCAGGAATATTTTTTTTAAATATAGGCCTAGTAAAGTATGTACATTGTTTCTAGATATGGTTATTCGCTTAAAGATGACGGCCATTCCAAAATCGATCTATTTATTTGTTTGTTCAACGATAACTGCAAAATACATAGGCCAAATTAAACGAGATATGTCGGGGATATTCTATAATACAATACCTAACGACCTATTTACTCTCCATTAACGTTGAATGGTAATAGCCCTACCGTGTTGGTTATACAATGACCCTAACTTATAAGTTATACATTAGTGTAATATTGAAAGGTACTCTCGCTACTTTACACAGTACATAATTTTACAATATGGCTATCAGTTTAGATATGGTAGCCATTAAAAAATGTTTCGTTTAATATATCATCTAAAGTATTTTGAATTTATAGCTCTAAGAAATCGATTGTGTACATAAAGCGTATTTGTTTAATTATGACATATTGCGAGACTGACATCTTAAAGGCAGTGAATACCGGTTATATTTTTATTGTGAATTCGTTATGTAAAAAAATAACAAGTGAAAGTGTATAATCACCGAAAGCGATGGTTTATTTAACAATTATTATTATTATTAGCACCGCGTCTTACTACCCGTTAGAGATATACGCACTTACGCTAATGTGTAATGGTAGGGTGATTGTGAGATGAAATGGAGGACCTACAGTTTAACGTGGGATCCGAACCACGGTGGAGGCC
>CABEEJ010000699.1:202794-214313 GCA_901482245.1 Timema douglasi | reverse complement strand
GCGGCTTGTGACCTTTCTCCTTCAAGTTGTCCTTAACGCCCCCAAATGCCACGTTCGAGAGACTAATTAGAAAGACAATGCCTTATAGAAGAGGCCGGATATAAGTATCAGTATCATGAAGAGGGGGGTACATTATATTTCATTATTTATTATTAAATTATTTTAATTTATAGACCTTGATTTTGTTAAATCTCTATGGATACTATTAATTATATAGGACTAGCTGTGCCATTTTATAACTAAAACTAACTTATATAATTGGATTACTTCGCAAAAAAAAAGCATCACTTCTTTCTACCCGTTCGGTTTATACGCTTATATACTAATTAGGCTAATGGTATTAATGATTAGGAGGATTATAATCAGTAAGTTTACTCGCATTTACGTGGAGGAAGCGTGGAAAAAGTTTTTTGGAAAATCATTTTCAGTACATCCGACCGAGATTCAAACCTCGATCTCACCGTCATCTGTAGTCTAGTTTACTGTGAGAGTAGCGCGTTACACCATACATACACCGAAGCGGGTATCATTCTTAACTAATTTCATAGTTAAAATTACCACACATTTAATACAAAATTATAGTAAAATTAATAATAGAATCCCACTATAAGCAGAATTTCAAAATTTGTCATTTATAAACGCAAAATTACGAAGTAGATTAAAAACAAAACTTATTCTTAAATAGAGGTATAATTATTTTAGTATAAATCTGTAGCAGTTGACACATAGTTTAAGGCATCCCTTTTGCAATGTACTGGCATATTATGAGGGGTAGATTGGGGTACAAATCCAATTTGGCTGTATTGAGGGTGGTTTTCTCTAAAGGTCTTTCCACTTTACCTCCACGCAAATTTGGGTACACCTCCTCTAAATTGCACCTTACCCATCTCTAAAACATAAGTGTAATTAGTACATATGCGTATAGACCAAACAGGTAGGCTAAAATTAGTATAATCTAAAAAAAATACACAACACCAAAAACACAAAAATATAGTGGTATACAATAGAACTAATTAAGCTACTTAATAAACGTTATCATCTAAATGAGCCACTTTATTAGCTGAATGGTCTAAGGCATCACTCTCGTCTTAAACTGGCCTGCTGATGTTGGGGAGGTTATAGGGTTCGAATCTCAGTCCTGTGTACTGAGGATGGTTTTCCCTAAATGTCTTCCCACCCTCCTTCCAAGCAAATATGAGTAAATTCCCTATAAAATGTCTACTTACTCGTCCCTAACCCATTAGAACAGTTATCATATACTCGTATAACTTAAACAGGTAGTAAGACACCGTAAAAAAAATTATCAGTATGAGGATATTTCCTGATCAGAATTTAAAAACACGCTGTTCAATTTTTAAATTCAAATTAAAATAGAATATAAATTACTATTAAAATGTCTATGCCTGGTTGGGCTATTATAACGAATTCATTTACAAGCTATTTATTTACGTCCTTAAAACGCAAAAATTTTGGCTGTATTTATTTTTTATTAATAATAATAAGATGGTAATTATCTGACCTCATTCATAATGGCGTTCAAAAGAACTTGTTCTTTAGTCAAGGGTTTCTAATAGCTTATGAATATGACATGAACATTTATATTTTCTAATACTAGAAAATCTATGCATTATGTTTAAAAATTGAGCTAGAAAAGTTTTCGCTTATTTCCAAGCGCCTCCAGTGATGCAACACACCTAGCTATCTGTATATTATTAGCACTAATGATTTAGAGGATTATTGAGCTATAATTTAGCGTAAATAAACTATTTTAGTGAAAGAAGGGTAGGAAACCATACAGGAAAATACACCTCAGAATACCGAGCTGCGATTTGATTTCTGACCTCTCAAACCCCATTAAATCGAACCAAATTAGTCACTATACCCACCGATGCAAATGTCAACCATTTTATTTTTGATACTTTTAAAATATTTAGATTTTTACATAGCCATACACACATTTACTTACTAATAGACCAGCATATTTTAACGATAGTTTTAGAAAATAAATAGTTGGTTCGTTTTCATAATCTTTATCTCTTTTTTTTTCCTAATTCAAAAATAAAATATGTCAGTTCAAGTTAGTTTTGACCTTTTGTGACAACTAAAAAGTGAATGAAGTTAGTAAAGTGAATCAAGATAATTTTTTTCAAATTTAGAACATCCACATTCCCCCTCCATTAGGGTATTTGACATGCATGAATCTCAGCGAGGTAAATAGGACGGGAAAGAAAAGTAAAATATGGTGTACAATAAAAATTCAAGTGTTCAGTTCTATATGAAATAAATTTTAAATTTATGTTATACTTAAGTCAAATCTTCATAGAAAAGAAGCGCTTTTTACTTTCTCACTATCTTACAGGAAAAGAAGGTATTGTGATCTTAAAAAAGATCCAACTCGAGATTTTGAATAATCTTGACGTTTCGTGACTCCCCGGATCAAGTGGCTTTTGTGTCCCCGTCTTTCTGTCTGTCCCTCCAACTAGAGACACAACTATTTTACCAATCAGGCTAAACTTGGTATCTAGGGTTTTCATAGGGCTGCCACAAGGGGTTTTTGGAATTGAATTTCTAACCCTAAAATTAAGGATAGTTAAATGAAAGCAAAAAGAAAAAAAGTAGGTTTTTTTGAGGTATTAAATCACTTATTATATATATGTAGATCTATTTATAATACACATACTTTTTAAGAAATATATTTTTATAAAAAAAAATTTCAAGAAATACGCATATACATATATNAAATATTTTATTTGAATTATATTTTTATAAGACCAATAAATTTCAAGCTATACGGAAATATATATATATATATATATGTATATATATATATATATAAACTTTTTGAACACTAAAGGTAAAGTATTGCGAGCGTAAAATATCTAACCTGAAATGTTGATGGATATCGACGTTTTATGACCCCCCGAACCATAAAAAGTGGTTTTTGCAATGCCGTTTGTCTGTGCGTCTGTTTAAACTTAAAATTAGGAGTAGTTTAATAAAGGGTAAAAACAGAAAAAAAAATGATTTTCTCAAAATCGGCTTTAACGATTTTGATTAAAATTCTTATCTAGGCATTGATTAAGATTATAAATAAACAGGTTATTTTCATTTTCACATGAAAATGGATTTTAGGATACTTTACAGAAGTGGAAATTTCCGTATCTCCGCAAATATTTGAGATGCTAAACTTATATTTTTAATTTGTAATAGTACTACAATTTTGCAAACTTTTATATGAAATATATTTTATAAAACCAACTGTTTCCAAGATATTGGTAAATATATTAATATCAATTTTGTGAGCCTTAGTTGTAAAGAGATACTACTTAAGTTTTAACGCAATAATTCTCCAATGCCATAGAGTAATTAAATATAAGCAAGTCTCTAAGTTTATAGTGTTTTTACTTAAACCTCTTAGTAGAAATGTTTGTAAAACAATGATATATCTCAGTTTTAGACTCAATAGTCCATATTTACATTTTTTATTTGTCAAAATTTATAAATGAAAAATTTAATAGCAATGCAATGACCTGAAGATGTGCAAAACCTAATAAAATATCAAAAATTTTAATCAGAAGTCAAAATTTTAATACGAAGTGTTGAGCCTTAAGGACCCAATATTGATCTTTTTTATTGATACAAACATACAAATGAGGACATTAATTATTTAAAAGTAAAATTATAAAATTTAAAACCGGGACTTAAAATAATGTTTTAAATACGTATAGTGCAATTTATGCTTGGGTTTGCTAGAGTATACCTTTTAGTTTCACATATATTACGAGTTTTGAGTAGATATCTCCATTTTTAAACAATAGAGCGAGAAAGTCCGTGCGGATTGCCTTACCATTTAGCTTTAATTTGTGGTTGATATTGATAACGCTTGACTTTTATTACTAATCCTATTATATAGGTGTTGATAATATAGGCCTGTATGAAAAGTGACTGCTGGATCACCATAATTAAGTATGAATACAGTTCAATTTTCATAGGAAAATGTTTAGAAAATACAGACAATTTTTGTGGCCAAAATTATTGACCCATTACTAGTCTATATTATGAATCGATCATTTAATTTTTTAATTTTTTTATTTCAATTATTTAAATTGCTCTTTCTGAACCGACGTATGATATCAGCCCACTACTTATAAGCCAACCTATATCTATAACAGACACAACACCCAGTCCCCCGGCATTTCACCAAAACGATAAAAAAAAATTGCCATTCCAGGAATCGAACACAGGATCCTTATCTCAGCAAATAGATAAGGTATTGACCGAGTTAAGGTGTTGGACATGAATTTTTTAAAATCAAAAGTGACATATGACTTGGCGTATTAATATATTAAAATTGTTTTGGTAACTGTTAGATACGGTTCTTCGTATCAGAATCATACAATTCGTGAAAGTAGATATAACTTTTCTTTCTGTCAGATAAGGTTCTTCCTAGAAGAATTAGACTGTAGATTAGCTCTTCTTGTTCCATCGTCTTGAATCCCGAGTCGAGGGATCTGCAGCAAATGCCATCGATCTAGTCCCTCGAGGGAAGGGAGAGGGGAGACGTGACAAAAGTAACATTCTTCCTAGGATCAATATCACGTGTCCTCGCTAATGAGAAACATCATAGTGGGAAACAGGTGCCAGAGGAATTGCTTAAGGGACCAAACAAGTGACCCTCAAACAAACACTTTTCTATTTTGACTTAACTTGATGGTTTCTGCTTGGAAAGGACACAAAACTTAGCCACCGTTATCGTCGGGGGAGAAGAAAGTTTATCCTCACCACTATTCCCTAAAGCAATTTCTTGCTTTATCCTCTATGTTGGTCAAATGGTCTAAGGAGTAACTCTCGATTATGGAGATGTCAAAGGGCTGAGAGTGTTTGTTCTTAATTATTGTTTCACTCTACTTCCACGTAAACGTGGTAACACTTTATTCAAATCAAACTTTTCTCATCCCTAATATATTAGCATAATTATTTCAATAGTTTATAACCAGAAAGGCTAGTGGGACACGTTAGAAAAAGTATAATTTTGCTTTAATTATGCACGTTATGGTTGAAGCCTTTATATTCTTGACAGACTATAATTAAATTTTTAACAACCTACAAGTCTGAATTGAGTTGGGATGAAAGTTAACGGGCTTATGTTAGAAATGTTGGTCTGAGAGGCCTTTTTTTTTCCTTTCAATAATGATAGTGTCAATTAGAATTTTAACAAGAATAAATAACTTACAGTCCTTTTTTCCTACCATGGATGGAGTATACGTTTTCAGTGTTAGTGGGAAAAAACAACATTTATGCCCAAAATAGATATAGTAGCGTTTCAATAGATTCGTTTGATTTAATTTTCTACACATAGTAATATAAACGACTCTTGAATCATTAATTACCATAGTGGCATTTGATGAGTAAATTTTTAAAGTAACTGAAAATGAGTATCATCTAATTCCATGATGTTCAGGTAAAATATTCAAGAACTGTTGCGATTGCTATCTGTAGAGAAACAAAAATTAGCCAGCTCATATACTGGAGCAATCTTTAAAATATTCTACCTTAAAAAAAAGTAATTAAAACTGCAAATATACTTGCTTGGTTGCGTTCCCTTTCATTATACTTTAAGGATGGCAAGCATTTTTTATAATAACCAACTACATTAAAGCTGTCAGGATAAAAATATGTTCTCCATTTAAATGTGAGCAGTGCTAACTTTTCACCGAAAACTATATTGACTCTAGAACATTTGAATTCACATTAAATTAATATTTATCGTTTTAAAATTCAGTCTTTTAGACCTGTATAATAGTTTTACACAGTACAATTTAGTTTTCAAGTGTAACTCTAGAATAAAAGGAGGGTGGTTCATTTTTATTTTTAAATAAAAAAGATTTTAGTGTGTTGGAAAATAGCTGATTTTTCTTTCCAACAAAGCTGACTTTAATCTATTAATTAATTAATTTGTTTTTTATTCAAATATGTTAATATATAGAAAACTTCAAGGTATATACAATGTATCGTCGAAAAAAATGGCAACATTCAAAGTCATATATATATATATATATAGTGAGTGAGTTCTAAGATTAGATTAAAATTGTAATTATAATATTACACTTTGTAGAAAAATTTCCTATAACCTTTTTTCAATTAATTACTCCCTAATGAATTTTTCTCCGTAAGAAGGTTTGTATTTTTTAAATAATAAAACACTCTTCAAGTACCAATTTTGAACAAAATTGTTAAAACCATAGGCTTCGTAGATACATTGAACACTAAGGTTTTAGAAATATAACCTAAGCCAAAATCTAGTTTTATTTCAAGACGTATAGTGTAAAAATCTGATTGTACTTCTCTTTTCATTTACGTTAGCACTATTTATTAGTTCTCCACCGTCCTCCAGTCTCCATTAGTACGTTTAAATCTTTCTTTCATCTGATTTAGCGGACATTAGAAATAAGTAGAAGAAGAATTAATGACAAGTTAAAACATAAAGAAGATTATTCAAGAAATTAAACTACTTACAAAAGTGAAGGTGGTCTCTATCTTAGGGCTCTCTTAATTTCCAAGTGTACATTTTCATCTTAGTTCATCTATTGATATTTGAGGCTCTTGTATTGCATATATGGGGAAAATTGCACCTAGGGAATGCTGTTTATTGTACAAGATAGCGCTGTTATAGGTGAGCTATACCCTGATTTTGGTACAAGGAACAGTATCTGAAGCACATAGCCCAAACGGAATAATAATAATAGTAATGTCTTTATTTGAGAGAAGTTAAGGCCAGTGCTTTTTCTTACATTTAACCCACGCGGTGTTTTTTTTTCTTNTAGAATTTGGTAATTACCAAACTTAGAAAAACCAATTTAATATATCCATACTTCAATTGATGATGCAGCTATCATTTTTCATAAATATTATCAAAATATATAAAATATCACAAATAATATAGTAAAATATTATGAATGTTGTTTGCAAAGAAATATGTTTGAATTTTATAAACCGTTCTCTGAATCAAAATAGGGCTATGGGATACTGTTTACCATTGGTTTGTGTGTTGTTGATACAGTGTTCAGCAGTATGCATTGTGGGTGTGCTACTATTAGTGATGTGCTGAGCTATTCACTGCCCAGGGGCTGGTTTAGCATTGTACTTTGTGGGTGTGCTACTGTTGGTGCTGTGCTGAGCTATTCACTGTGCAGCAATGTGCGTCGTGGGTAAACTACAGTCCCAGGGGCTGGTTTAGCATTATACTTTGTGGGTGTGCTACTGTTAGTGCTGTGCTGAGGTATTCACTGTGCAGATATGTGCGTCGTGGGTAAACAACAGTCCCAGGGGCTGGTTTAGCATTATACTTTGTGGGTGCGCTACTGTTGGTGTTTTACTGAGCTATTCATTGTGCAGATATGTGCGTCGTGGGTAAACTACAGTCCCAGGGGCTGGTTTAGCATTATACTTTGTGGGTGCGCTACTGTTGGTGCTTTGTTGAACTAATCAGTGTTCAATAGTGTTCATAATGTGTGATTTACAGTAAACGGAGTTGATGTATTGCAGAATAAGTGAGTGTTTAACTGAGTGCGCCATAGAGTTAGCACACCAATGGTTGGTACAGTATTGAGCTGGGCCTTAAATATGGTGCTAGTTTGACTTTACGTAATGTTTTATTGTTGGATTGTTATTTTCTAAGATGTGCAACGGTTAGCTACGGGTGTACTCGTTGCTAAATAACTTTTTTCTTTTTGCACCACGTCTTACTAACTGTTTGGTTTATACACTTATGTACTAATTACGCTAATTGTTTTAGGGACTAGGAATTTTATATTTATAGGAAGTATACCCACATTTTTTTTAAAGCAGATTGGAAAACTAGTTTATAAATAACCACCTTTAATAAACCCGACCGAGGTTTTTAGACCATACGACCACCGAAGTGGAAGTTGGCCAAAAAGAAATACACTTAGACCTTACACGGTTATGCATTAAAACTACCAAAATAGCCAAAGTTAATCATAAATAAATACCAAAGACATTTAGAATTTGTAAGTTGTGAGAGTTTTAAGCAAGAATAGTCATTTAATAATTGTATTCAAACATTTTTATCTAATGATTTTATTTCAAACGTCTAAATTTGTATCCTTTTTTTTAACGGATTGTCTTGAATGTTTCATTGAGTGTTTTAATTGAATAATTATTAAATTAGTAGTCTGACAAGTATAAAAACATATGGCAGTTACAAACGTTATTTAAATTACTATATTTTGTGTTTGATATATGTCATGATTTATGTGACGCATATAAATTTTAAATATAGCTAATAATTTATTAAAATTTTGCTGTTAACCACAAAGAAGATTTGCTAACGATCCCACAGATGCAGGTTTCTTGACAATTCTGAATCATGTTGGGATAGCTTACATATTACTATTGCTTTGAATAATTATTCAATAAACACCTGCGTATAGCCGCCAACCATGGTGTTTTCCCATATCTCATTAATATTCAGAGGGTATTATCATATATTACACCAGAAGGTATATTACATAATGGGTAACTAACTCCCACTGGTACCACCAATTACACACTTTACTGGCTCATATTCACAGTAATTTTACCGTATTTACTGTGATTATTTTATTAAATAAAATATATATACAATTTTACAAACAAAACGGATAATGTAAATGAATTCCAGGTCATTTATTTAACCTCAAAACTTTGCTATTTGCAATTTATTATCTTGGCGAGTTGCAAGGTTTACTTACAACAAATTGTATTAGGGTGGATAAGGGGGTGGGTAGAAGAGAGGTGATGGATGGATGGATGAGAAAGATGTGCCTCAGTGTTGTTAATAAAACTTAAAGCAGTTTGAGAAGCTTTACAAACACATGTTTTTTTGCTAATAAATCCAAACAAGCTGTGTTGCCAACAAGTTTGTTGAAAAAATACAAAGGAATGGCTGAGCTTAAAATTACACACCGCTTTGTTTCAAAACTAGCTTGGAGATAAATGTATAAAAAAGATACCAATTTAACGTTCTTATTTCTTAATCACTAAACTATCTAAACTAAAATAAACTATCAAACTTTACTCAAACTGTACGAATAATTTGAAATTCCAAAGATATATATATATAAATGTATGTATTTAATTGATAGCTTCACTCTCGTGTTAGACTTTCTTGATGAAGACGAGAATATTGGGATGCAAATCCAGATAGGGTTTATTAGGGTATTTTTCCCAAATGGTTTCCCCCTCTTCTTCCACGTAAATGTGGGTTATAGTGAAAAACTATTTAGGATAAACCACCCTCAGTCCACTTGTCCTGAATTGAACCCCGATCTTCCCGTCTTCATCAGTCTGGTCTAACATGAGAGTAGCGCTTTAGAACACGGGGACGACGAAGCAGGTCATAGATATATTTAACACAGAGGGCTGAGCTCACCTCTTGGTACAAATCATTGATGGGCACACAAAATAAACATCAATCTTGTTGATTCTGGTTCTCGTATTCTGGAGGTCAGCACCCGAATTCTGACTAGGTGTACTGAGGGTTAATATTCTCTACCCGGTCTACCCGCATCAAAGTATATTTAATCTTAACTTCTATATGCATCACTCCTAACCCCATAATGTAATTGAATGTAGATAGACGGGTAGTAATACAAAGTGAAAAACTAAATATATTAAAACTAGAGATGTGCGAGAACCTTTTTTTTCAATTCGAGACGAGTGTATAAAAAAGATTAATTGAGACGCGAGAACGAGAGGAGAAGACGTCCTTTGAAAGTACAAAAAATGTAAATTATGTTTACTAAAGTAAATATATTATTTATAGAGTTCCTTTTTTGACATTTGGATTGGTACTTGGATTATCTTAAAAGTTCATTCAAATACTTAAAGATATAACTCATACATATTTTAAATCTATTTATTAAAGTAGTGATTGCTTTGATGTAGGTTATACTATTTATAATTTAATTTTATATTCTAACAGATTATAATATTAAAGTTTGATATTGAATTGAAAAACAATATTTATAACCAAAACATTTCTTATCAAATGCTGGGTTATTTTTTTTTTTAGGGGGAGGGGGGGATGCTGCCGCTTATAGGCCTGCATGGTATTATTACAAATAATAAACTCCCGAGTTTTGTTTTTTTCTTTCTTAGAGTCGTTATTAGCAATTTTATTACTTTTTTAAAAAATTTCTGGATTCATTTTTAACTTTCAAGACGATAATGAGATTTTTTCTTGAATTTTCGAGACATTTTCTAGTCTTTCACATCCATAGTTAAACATAATCTTAGCGCAAGTGTACACAAAATCACACAGACTCAAACAATCCCTCGGCTTTAACCGAATATGCTTATTTTGGCAACTCTCCAAACGAAGCTGTGTGAGTTCCCTTCGGTCCCAATTATTACTGTCTACTTTTGAACGAGCGAGCCACGCGGGTAACGTCAAAATGTCGACGTTTGTGATTGCGCCCGACACGAACGCAATGTAGCGTTACTTCATTCCGGATTGTCGGTCATCAATTCGGAGCCCGTGGTGGAATGTTTCATGGACTAATGGGTTGGTTACGATCGTTGCCAGAGTAGGTAGGTCTTGTCAAAACCTGTCACTTTGTATGACATGTTCTTTCCCACTCACATTCCCCATTTGACCACCAATCATATATTGGATTTAATAATATTAACAACTTAGCACAGTGTCTTACTACCCGTTCAGGCTATACGTTTATGTACTAATTACACCAACGACCTAGGAATTGGGGAGGTCTAATATAGATGAAGTGAACCCGCATTTGCGTGGAGGGAGAGTGGAATACCATTGAGGAAAAACCACCTTATTTCACCCGAGCGAGATTCGAGCCTCGATCTCCCCGTCCTCGACAGTCTAGCTCAACATGAAACTATTGCGTTAGCTAACTACGCCACCGAGGCGGGTCATTTGGATTTAAATTACATACCTAACATAGAGCTGTATTTCTGTTTATACCTGCTCAACGAGTGTTTTACTGATTGATGAAAACATATCACAAGTACCGTTTGAATTATCTTTATCCCGGCAACACTCCATGCCAGGTCAATGACCAAAACTATTGCACACAGACCCGCTACGTTAGCCGCGTTGTCTAACGCGCTACTCTCGTGTTAGACTAGACTGCTGGAGACGGAAAGATTGGGGTTTAATCCCGGTCGGGTGCATGAAGGGTGATTTATCCTAAATAGCTTTCCACTCTCCTTCCATCCAAATGTGGATGTATTTCTTCCCAACTAAGCCTTCCTAATACCTAAGCCATTGGTGCAATTAGTGCATAGGCGTATATCCAAAACGGGCAGTAAGACGCAGTAATAAAAATTATTACACAAAGGGTTTGACCTTGTTCGTGCTAACTGACCAACAAATACATGATAACCCACTTTGGTGGTATCTAATAGTCTAAGGTGTCATCATAGCAATAAACTGGACTGTCAATGACAGTGTTATTGAAGTTCGAATCTCGATCATACGTAAATAAGGA
>CABEEJ010000699.1:134281-184309 GCA_901482245.1 Timema douglasi | reverse complement strand
CATATAATCACATGTTTATAAGCTGACGACTTCCGCACGTCCATCTTAGACTCTGCCTTAAACTATGAGTGAAGAATGACCATGGGCACGGGATGAATCCTTGATAGATCAGTGGTAAGAGCATTGGCGTACTAAGCCGGAGGTCCCAGGTTCGATTCCCGTGTCCAGGTGTCATTTTTCAATTTTCAGAATATGATTTCTACATTAGACCTATCGATGACTTGATTATAAGGGTGTAGGAACTAGGAGGGTAGATTAAAAGGAAGTAATCGTGCACTAGAGTGGAGAGAGGTGAAAAAATCCCACAATTAAATATTACACGTTATAACAATTCTCAGTGCATCAAGTCGAGATTTGAATCATTTAACATCTCCGTTGTATGTGACCTAGTAAAATAGAATTTTATCACCATAGATAACACAGCCACCGTGATTTTTATTGTATGTTTCAACCCATACAATCTAAAGTAAAATATTACCAGATTATTACTGTAACATTTCATGTATTCCCCATTAATCAAAAACTCGTTAGGATAATATTAACGTAGACTTTAAACTTATAAGTTACAAACCACTTAGTTAAATTAAAAAAAGTATACGGGAAATATATTAAGTCAAATTGTTAGTTCTTTTAAACTCCATTGTAATGTTTTATGTTATGAGAACCATTCTTTAAAAAAACTATAAAATAACATAATATCTAATAGTTGTAGCATGTCAATCAGTTAGATTGGATATCTACAATTAAAAGAATTCTATAATTCATTAATTATGTAAGAAATAAACTAAATTCGCATATTTAATTGAGTCTACTCTGAAGATACAGTCTAATAAATCTACGTTTCTCCCTACCATCAAGCATTCAAGCACGTGGTTGGTATAAAAAAACTGACTTTTGTTAAATACGGGAGTAGATATCAAAGAAGAGAATTAATATTGACATAGTTATGAATAAAATTACTTAACGCATTTCTTTTCTCATTGGATGAAGTCAAAGTTTTACTTACGCCGGCCATGTGGTCAACATGAGAAAAAATAGTAAACTACATCTATATCCCCACATATTATTAAAATAATAATGGATCCTGAATAACATAATTAAAACAGATATATTTCTAAATAATATGCCTTGTTGAGTACTCACATCCTTTGGATGTCTGCCGATTCTTTTCTCCCACATATGAAGCTCAATAAAGCTGTTCAATAATGGCTGCTCCACGTGTTCTCGTATCTAGTTCTCTTGAAGAAAAGAAGTGCTGGTAAGCTTCGACGTAGAGACCGGCGGCACGCCAACGAACCTAGTGGTAAACCAAGAAAGCTTCTTCCTACCCCTCCTTCGTACGTGAACTCCTCTTGTCAATTCTCTCTTTATCCCGCCTTCCTTCGAAGTTCCTTATCTATGTTCTTATATGTATCGTTCTCTCTACCTTCTTCCTTCCATATCAGGTTGACCAATATATAAGGGGTTGCGTCCCAGCTCACACAATGTAGCCATTTACTGTATTTCTGCATTGAAGGAAGGACTCCAGGTTCATCTGAACAGCGATGAAGATGAAGGCGTTGGATTCACCACCACCTTAGACGGGATGACCGTTATTTCGTAACCGCCTACGAAGTCGAGGCCGTGGGGTTCATCGCAGTCATGGATGGAACCACAGACTTCGCCTTTTTTTAAGTATTCTACCGTAATCAACAAGTCCTTATGACTTAGATAATTGTGTTTATAAAGATCAGTTATTTCTGATTGTACCCCTTTAGTGTTTTTTTATATTGTCAGAGACTTTTTTTGTTTGTTAGTAGGTCTAGTTGACAGTTGATAATTTTCAAGTCTTGTTGACTTGTCAACGCAAGTTTCAGTTTATTTGTTTCAAAATATGGTGTCCTTTAGAATGCCGGACGCATCCTATAGTTTATTTGTTTCAAATATTGTAATTACGGACAGAAATCTCTGAGATATATTTATGCCTCCGACGCAGATAGCGTAGATAAGTTATAATGTCTTAATAATGAACTTATAATATTCCACTAGTTCCTTTGATATATATATATATACATATATTTAAATCAGAATTTGTCATGACGCCTTGAACAGCGTGAGTAGTAGCTCAGTTTATGGATGGCTAGCCCCAGGTTGTCGGTTTGTTTATCTTGTTCCATTTCAGTTGATAGATACCAGTGTTTTAGGTTGGTCAAGTAATCACGCTTCACGTGTAGTATTAGCTACGGTGCGCAACCCAGGGAACTGCACTAGAGTCATAGTGGGGTCCGCGCAGATAATACTCTTTAAATCTTACCTTGCGATATATATCTAGTTTAGTATTCTAAAGGCTCATTCCTTTAGACCTTTCTGTACTATTGAATGCCCTGGCAGTACCAAAGGGGAATGTGACCAGCCATAGTACATTTGTGTTTCTTAGCCATCCACTGCTGTTTAATGGATAATATTTTAAGGCCCCATCAAGCATAGCCTGGGTTTAAATTACTTGTATACCTTGTCATATATTTTTCTAGTAGTGATTATTTAATTGTTCTATTTTATAGAATTTACTTCTACCTGTGGCCTGGCGACTACGCAGCCCGAGTAGCCACAGTCTGAATGGATCAAAAACCTTAATTGTTTCATCTGCATTATTGTAAACCATTGCTATCTTAATTTTGTTTTTGTTATCAATAAATTTTATGTTATTCAATCTTTGTTCTTTCAATTATATCATGTATGTGATGTGTAATGGTACATAATAAACAATTATCAAAACGGCTTGTGGTTCCAACATTATTTACTAATTACGAAAAAATTCAATTACATCTCAATTACAGGTACAGAAATCTAAAATGTCACAAAAAGAAACCGTTCTTGTGAAAACAAAACTTATTTCTTTTGGAAAACTCAAAATGGCCATTGCTATAATCAAGGTTTGTTGATTAAATCGGTATTTTAAAGAAATGAGAGAATACATTAGATATTTGAACTGAGCTGTAGCAAAAGCAACATCTGATGTCACCTATTTGTTATCTTAGCTTAATTAGTTTTTACACCGCTTGACTGAAAGGATATGTTAAAACAATTTAGAAACAAAATTAAAATTAACCTCCAACCTCGTATACTTGGACATAATAGTTGATTAAAATTTTTTATATTTTCATACATTTAGTGTTTATATTATACTCATGAAGTTGTTGAGCTCAAAGTTCGTCATTTTCTCTCATCTAATTCTTGAATTGGAGTATTAATCAATAACAATCGTTATTATGAGTAATCGAGCAGTTAAAGACTTGCGCCTTAGTGCTCTTGGTCGTGGCTCTAATGCGGTAGTAATGACGTAATGAATTAATTGCATAAGATGAATCATCCATAAACCAAGTATTGCTGTTGGGAGAGGGGGAAAGGGGAGCTTTAAGGTCGACACCACCTTGTTACAAAGGTGGTTGTGGGGGAGTGCTACAAAGCACTTAAATTATAATGTCAAAAAAATGTTTTTATTTAATTTTTATTAAATATAAATAATAAAGTATTATCTTTTAAATAATTTATATTCAGGATTAAAAATGGATTCTGAGTAGTATCAAATCTTAGTCCCCCTTTTTTAGTGTCACAACAGCTTCCTTGTGAGATGACATTTACACTTAATGTGAAAAGTAAGGTAACATAGTTTGGAGGGGGTGGAGGAGAAGGGTCAAGCTAAATTTCTGCAGTGTGTCGCATAAGTGGGAAGTAGGGTTTAAAAAAAAAGTTAGAAAAGAGCACGTTACGTGGTTTATGGATTACTCTTGACCACATACAATTAAGAAACAAACTCTCAACCTTACGGAAGTTTCGCTGCGCTACTTTTTCCAGCTTGAGTCCTTCAACACTGGGCTTCGTTAGTGTCAGTGCTGGGTGATAGTAGGACTAACCGCACCGACTCCAGTGGGCAAGGACTAAAGCTGCCAAAAGGAGCGCAATCATTTTAACCTGGAAGTTGAGTGTCTATTCCAAAGACATAATATTCAACAAGACACACTAAATCAGATATGTTTAGAATATAATTAATATATTCTTATTACTATTTTAGTTTAAAAATATTTTTGGCACCTCCACAACTGAACATAGGATTTATAAATACCAAAAAAGAAAAACGTGGACGAAACATAGATATCCCCATCAACAGAATGACCAAAATATTGGATGCCACAAAAAACTTAATAAATATTATTTAGACATGATCTGCTTTTAAAATATCACGGGCAATTATTGCTTTAGGATCATAAGACTTTTTATTTACTTCATAGAGGTATAGTATTGAAGTGAAGAGCATATGTAAAGACTCGCTTTGGTGGCAACATGGTCTAACACACTACTTTAGTAATAGAGTATACTGCCGATGACAGAGGGAACATGGTTATATCTTGATCGGGTGTACTGAGGATGGTTTTCCTCTCTCTCCACGCAAGTGCGGGTGCATTTCATTTAAATTTAATCTTTCTCACTCCTAACACTCTAGCTTTATTGGTCCATGAGGGTAGAACCTAAACGGTTAGTAAGACGTGGTGTTAAAAATAATGTATACATGTAAAGGTAAAAAAGGGAGAAAGATTGTGGGGATGGATCAAATACGAAATTGTTTTTGGAGCTATATGAACAGTTATTTGCCTACCTTGTAAAGGAACGGTGTGATTAATTATGTATGTATACATATATATGTATGTATGTATGTTAAAAAAAAAATATAGTATAATATGAAGCTACCCCATGCGGGTCGACAGCGTATGTTGTTTAAAGACAAAACAACGGGGGAAATAAAAGTCTGACTTTCCTATGTGCTTACCCAATGGTTTGGAAATATTTGACATTTTATGAATGGGTCTTGTGAATGGAAGATTGTTCTATCGCCATAGTTCATATTTCATTTTGATTTTAAAACAACCAAGAATTTTTGTTTCCGAGTTTCGTTTAAAATGGGCTTGTCTGACTAATGTTTTCAATATGAATTATAGAACGGCCCCTCCTCCACTCCTGGTATAATAGGATGCAAGGATTTACATACGGCTTAGTGAAAATGACAGAGAGAGAGGTGGTGTAGGGATAAGCTAACATAAAATTTTCAACATAAAGGAATATTATTATTGTAATTTATCAAACAAAATCAATAAAATCTAAATAAATGTAAATAATTATTTAATAAAAAATTATTAAAGTTTATTTTTTTTAAAAACACTAATTTAATAAGTGCTCTACCTAATGATCTAATTGGCATCGAGGAAAACCTATATGTGTCCATCTTACTGTTATTTAGAATTATCTGTATTTTAAAACCGGTAAAGCTTATCTTTTGATTAAATTTAAATGAAAAGGCACTCATTTGGACATTTAGAGTGTGCCTGAGCAAACCAGGTACATCTCGCACGTCTGCCTATTCTCCTAGTATAAATAAAAGTACGGTAATGATCTTGTGTCTTATTAAGTAAACCCTGCATTTTACATCATGTGTGCAAGTGATTATATATATACATATGCTATGTTTAAGGCTATATTTATAGCTTTAAACATAGACATGGCTGTTATAAAATGGGGTGTGCTTATTTTGAGTCTCATCATGGGGAGGAAACTTGACTCTTCCTACTGTTAAGAAATTAAGAATGATTTGGGAATCGGTATAAAATCCTAGGCGTTAAGGTGGGAGTCTGGGTAACACAAATTCAGGATAGTTTTTTTTGCAGTTTTTTATATTCAAAAAAATTATTTTTCTCAAAATAAATCAAATAATTCTCCAATAGAAACATAAGATTTAAATATTCTTCAACTGGTAAACTTTACATTAGTTGAATATCAGTCAAGAATGTCCTGGAATGTAATGACAACTTTATCTCTTCATTGGTATATAATATCGCTATGCTCATGACAGACATTCAACAGCTGTTGATACCACCATGTGAAGAAAATTTAAACTCAGTTTCTACTGGAGCAATATTTTTTTTTATCTAGGCCAAAAAAAAGTTTTGCTAGAAAAACTGCAAAAACACTGCCCTTGAATCGTATGCCCTACATTTCCGCCTTAATAGTCTAGGACAGTACGCAATAGTAAAACAAAGCAAGGTAGACACACCACCTGTTCAGCTAAACGTAGCGCACTTATTGGAACGATGTAACGTATTTATTTTGAAAATTCAAATATGACACCTGGACACGGGAACCGAACACGGGACCTTTGGCTTAGTAAACCACTGAACTATCCAGGATTCGTCTCGTGCCCAGGGTCATTCTTCACTCATATTTTTAAGGCAGAGAATCTATGATGGACTTAGGGAAATCGTCAACCCTGGGAACGAGACGAATCCTGTATAACACAGTGTTTAGATCAGTGGAGTATCAAGCCAAAAGGTCCCGGGTCCGATTCCCGTGTTCAGGTGTAATTTTTCAATTTTCAGAATATAATATCTGTTTGAAGTGATCCTTCACTAAATGTATACATAATAATAATAAAAACAATATTTAGCACCACGTCTTACTACCCGCTCGGGTTATACGCTCATACATAATAGCTTCGGTTATTTGATTCTTAACGTATTTATTCTTTAATTAATTTAGTTCTAATAACCATGAATTAGGTCTCAAAAATACAATTTGCGCAAGTGATCCAAATATTTAAAGTTGTTAATTAAGTTAGAACGCTCTTCCACTCACCGGGGAGATTGTTTAGGCTTTGTGCAGATACCTCCCCAAGATCATTTCCTCCCGCGCTCAATTTACCAAATTGGTCTGAAACGTTCTGACTCATGTCTTGAGTATCTGGGTGAAGTAATAGGATTTACTAATAAGAAATAAAAATGTTAAGTTAAAATTTTTAGAAAAAACTCTTGAAATTGGTTTCGGAATTATTTTTTTTTAGAAAGAGGATGTCTATTTACTCTCTTCAAACTATTGTAAGCGATTAGAGTTTTCAATATTTATGTTATTCCTGGAAAATAGGACGTAAGAAAAATGAAGGCATGAGCTGTGTGTTTTATATCTTTAAAACTAATTGGTGGATTTATATGATAAATGCCTTCTAGATTATATTTTGTTTGTATATTCAAATTAAAAGTCATAATATTGCTTTCAGAAATGTCAAACTTAAAAAATCTATCAGATCTGTAAACAAAATTAAAAATTAACTCAGTGTCCTGCCATTGCCAATATTAGCATTCCTCTACTAAAGGTGTATCACACATAAAATTCAGCTTAAAATTGTAATAGAATTTAAATTATAAATAAAATACAAGATTGTCAAAATTGTATCACTTGTAAACATATTATTCTAGCTCTTATGATACCACAGAGCAGGCATGTCAAACTTCCGGCCACATGTGGCCTATCCTTGATTTTGTGCGGCCCCCGAACTTATTGATTTTTTAATTTTTTTTACTTGAGGTATTTAAAGTAAACTTTCTGAACCGAATTATTATATCATCATGCGATAATTTCTATGAGCAAAAGTGAAAGGGCCTACCAATCTTGACGGAAACGGTATTTTCGCATACCTTCCAGGTGTCATCAAACGGCCTCAATTGGAAGGCATATTCACGTAAACATTTTATTTTGTGAGTGTTGAATAACATGACGATTGTTACAAGTATTGTTATGATGAATCAATCAACAAACAAACTAGATGATTTGACGCAAAAGTAGGTGTCAGCAGTCCTGATCTAGGAACCAGGCCAGCGTCCCGGTAGAAAGGGGATGTAGTCTTGAGCTCCTCAGGGCTGACTACGGAAGATCGTAATCTAGGGGGTCACGCTGCTTGTCACGGGGCCACGTGGTATAAGTCATCTGGTTCACCAATTTCCGGTCAAGGCTGCCACTTGAGCCCAGGGAACCAGGTTCGATGACCGTGCAGGGACCACCTAGCAGTCAGACAGGCCATTAGGTAAACCTAATAACACTTCGTTCGATCACTCACTTCTCTATATTCAATAGGTTCTTAATTTTAGCTTCATCTTTAACATCACATTTGGTGACCTGGCGGTCTAGGGGTAAGGTGTCAAACTTCTGTGCTGGCGGCCGGGGTTCAATCCTCGGTCCCGGCACAGATTTATCTGATTTCTAAACCCTTCCTTCACCTCTGACAAGACATCTTGTGAATGTGGGGAATGCCAGGCCTCCACCGTGGTTCGGATTCCACGTTAAACTGTAGGTCCTCCATTTCATCTCACAATCACCCTACCATTACACATTAGCGTAAGTGCGTATAACCCGAACGTGTAGTGAGATGCGGTGCTAATAATAATAATAATAATAATAATAATAATAATAATAATAAAATCACATTTGTAATAGTACAGTAGTATTAATCAACCTTTTAAAAACCAATTCTAACGTCAAGCACGAACCCTCATTGGTAATCATATCATCCCCCCTTATCCTCGGCTAAAGACATACTGAAAGATCTCCAGGCCCGCACGGTTAACACACAAAAACGGGGGAGGTGACACAGGGTTATTTTAATACCACAATCGACATGGGACCAACAAGTTTATTTCCCCTCCAAAGGAAGTTGTGCTACGGATTTTTAACGCTCAAGAAAAGAAAAATAATCCAACCCTGGTTGTGTTTGAATCGATGATCATCGGTCCCTGAGGCGAGCGAGGTTGAAAACTTGTAAATGAACCGACACACACAATGTGTTATATTGATTATTTTTTATAAGTGTCGTTGAAATATGTCGTCACATTTGGTTAAATCAAATTCATAATATTTTACAGAGTTGAATCAATACATGATCAAAACTCCATGGAGTAAACCCACAAGCGAGCTATACCAACCGTAAACATAACAAACTCTGCGGCTGTTAATCTCAGTTTTTTAAACCGGAGCCGACATATTTATTCAAGTAGCTCCTCATTTGTCCTTACGAGGCTGAGCTTGACCCCGTTCCAGACCTACTGCTTCAAAGATGAATTTTTAAAGTGCCTAGGATCGAAACCGGGACCACAGAGCCTGATCAAACTATAAATATTTCTGGGTGAAAATAAAATGAGCCTTACTACAATATTCAACAAAAATTTGCTCTGTACAAAAGTACACTTATTAGAGTTGTTGTTAAGAAATCTGCTGATCAGGATGCATTTTTTTAAATGTGGCCGCCTCAGTATTCTCAAACTTTAACGAATCTCTTATGATAAAACCAGTTTTATACCCCTGCCATAAAAGATAATAATTCTACTTACGGAATCAACGCGGAATTTGATCGGGATTTATTTTTTCCTTCATTTAAAATGTTTTTGTCATGACACTATTCTCATGATCAATATTCATGAGCTTTTGATATTATGTTTAGAAAATAATCAAACTAAATGTTTCTACTGAATGAAGATCTTACTACAAGCTTTGTCGACCACATGGTCCAAGGTGCTACTCTCGCAGTGAACATACCACCGATGATGGGGAAATTAATGTTTGAATCTTGTTTGGGTGAGGGTGGTTTTTTAAAATAGTTTTCCACACTCGTTCTCTCCACCAAAATGCTGGTACACTTCCTCTAAATATAAACTTTCCTAATCCTTAAAACCACCAGTATAATTAGTTAATAAGCGTATATTATTATTATTATTATTAGCACCGCGTCTTACTACCCGTTCGGGTTGTACGCACTTACGCTAATGTGCAATGGTAGGGTGATTGTGAGATGAAATGAAGGATCTACAGTTTAACGTGGAATCCGAACCACGGTGGAGACCTGGCATTCCTCACATTCACAAGATGTCTTGTCAGAGGTGAAGGAAGGGTTTGGTAGTCAGATAAATTTTTGCCAGGACCGAGGATTGAACCCCGGACGCCAGCACAGAAGTCTGACACCTTACCCCTAGACTGCCAGGTCACCGAATAAGCGTATAACTCAAACGGGTGGTAGGATGCGTGACCATTAAAATATATTTTTTATTTGGTATAAAAGGGTTTTTTGATACACAAAAAAACTGAAAATATGGACTTTAAACCTTGTTCCTTTCCACTTCACCTTAATCTATCCATTGAATAAAAAGTTATAAGGTTTTGGGGAGGAGTGGAAAGGGGGTGGGGGGGTACGTTTAAGAAACTTCTATGCATCATGAAAAAAAAGTAGGTATAATAGAGTGACAAGGCACTTGATGATGGCAGAAAAGGTTGAGAAAATGAGGTCAATTCTATTGAACGAGGACGGAACATAGATGAAGCGTTCGTGACAAGCCCTGATAACACCGAGAAAATAGCGAGTGGCGTGGACGTCGAAAATGACAAGAGCCGCGGGCGGGCAGTCTAGTGGCAGATCAGTGGCGGCGGTGGCGGCTATCGGAGAGGGCCATCGCATCCTTCGTGATAGATGAAACCTGGACACGCGATACCGCGCTCCGAGGGTTCAATCAGTTGCACCCGTGGCTCGGTCTTTCGTGTCCTTATAATTATACCACTACTATTATTACCGCCAATACCACGCGTCTTACTACCCGTCCATTCTTACCGAATGTCTATGATGATGGCGTAAGCATGATGAAGGTAAAGTTTAGGAAGCGATAGTGTATCCGTATTGGTGTGAAAGGAAGACACTTTTAAGGACAAATTCCAACTTAGTAAATACAAGATTGGGTGTCTAACCCTAACATTCACGTCATTGGAAAACCAGACGATACGTGACTGACTCCTTTGTCTACATAACCACACGTGTCGGGAGTAGTGTATTCATTCATCTTTTGTCCTTGTGTTGATGTGAGGTTGTGGTCAAGATTTCTGATAAAGTTAATGTTGAGAGTGTTTGTATGTGTGTGCATGTGTGAGTGAGAGGGAGTAAAGGGGTCGCATCTTAATACGTTTTCAGACAATCAGGGAGTTGTTATACCCCATTCTAAGGACGGATTCTGGGTGAGGATGATATATTTTAGGTATATTACCAGTATTTGCTCTGAGATATATTGAAATATACATCAAGAGGTACAGAATTCAGGGTGACCTGGTGGTCTAGGAGTAAGGTGTCAGACTTCTGTGCTGGCGGCCGGGGTTCAATCCTCGGTCCTGGCACAGATTTATCTGATTACCAAACCTTTCCTTCACCTCTGACAAGACATCTTGTGAATGTGGGGAATGTCAGGCCTCCACCGTGGTTCGGATTCCACGTTAAACTGTAAGTCTCACAATCACCCTACCATTACACATTAGCGTAAGTGCCTATAACCCGAACGGGTAGTATGACGCGGTGCTAATAATAATAATAATACAGAATGCACCCAAGTGGAATTTTAACCTCACCCTATTTTATCAAGGTAATGACCGCCTTAACTTTACACAAATTACGATTATACTAAAATACTCTTTATAAAAACAACAGTAAACACCCACTCATGTTTCTGTTTTATTAATGTTTTCTTAATGTTTTAGATACAAACCCAATAGTTTCAAATACCCTGTTAATACAAATTTAAAATTTCAACGAAAAGCACAAACAGAAATAATTAAGTAAGTAACTATTAGAAATAAATGTTACGGAACTCCGCACTAACTTTCTCACTCTATTGTTTAGAAATGGAGATATTTACTCAAAATTCTGTATATAATGCACAAGAAAACATGAGAACAAATTGCGCTATACATACGTAAAACATTTTTTTTATGGTTTTAAATGTCATGGTTTTATTTTTAAAGAAGAAACGTATTCATTTGTATAATTGGATTAATACAAAATATCGATACCGGGTCCCCAACGGTCAACACTTCGTATTAAAATTTTGATTTATGGATAAAATTTTCGTCATTTTACTAGGGGATATCTTATGGTTATTGCATTGCTATTAAATTTCTCTTTTATAAATTTTGACAAAATAAAGTGAATTATTGACTATCGAGTTCAAAACGAGAGAGATAGAATCGTTTTAGCCGATTTTGAGAAAATGTAATTTCTCTTATTTTTCACCCTTTATTAAAATGCTATTAATTATAGGCTTAGACAGAAGGCAGTGTAAAAACAACTTTTTATTTTTCAGGGGATCATGAAACGTCGACATCCATAAACATGTCGGGATAAATTTCTTTGGACGGTCGTAATACTTTACCTTCAAATTCTTGAAGAAGTTAAAAGAAATATATATTTGTGTATGGCTTGAAAAATTTGGTTTTATAAAAATATATTTCAAGTAAAAGATGTTTCTTATAAATATATCCACATGTATGCAATGATGAGCAATTTCATATCGCAAGGGCTTATGGAGATAAAAATTAAAAGTTATAATTTACGTATCAGATCGAAACCCTTAAACTTATTTTGACGAAAAGTTGAGGATAGCCATTTAGTCTGTAATATTGATCAAAGCTTAGAAATGAATTTTAATCAGAATCATTAAAGCCGATTTTAATTAAATCTATTTTTTCTCATTCCGCCCTTAATAAAACTACCTTTAATTTTAGGGTTGGCTATCCAATTCTAAAAATTCCTCGGGTTAAGCTTATGAAAATTCTATATACTAAATTCTAGCCCAATCGGTAAAAGAGTTTAAGCTCCAGCCCGAGGTACAGACTGACAGACAGACAGATGGACAGGCAGACAGACGGTATTGCGAAAACCACTTTTTAGGGTTCGAGGGGGGTAGGGGGGGGGTCATGAGACGTCGACATCCATCAAAATCTCGAGTTTAACTATCACAAAACTGTAAGGTAGCGAAAAAGTAAAAATATCAATATTGGGTCCCCGTGGGTCAACACTACGTATAAACTGTCGACTCCCGGTATAAAATTTTCGACATTTTTTTAGGGGTAACAAGTCTATGGTTATTGTATTGCTTTAAAATTCCTCATTTATAATTTTGATCAATAAAATAGGTAAATATTGACTATTTAGTTTAAAATGATAAAGATGGATCCATTATGTCCAAACATTTCTCCTAAGAGGTTGAAAGAAATGGAGCATACACTTTTTGAGACACTCATTTCTTACTCTATGGCATTTGAGAATTATTGCGTTAAAACTTCAGTAGTATCTCTTTACAACTAAAGCTCACAAAATTGTATTAATATATTTGCCAATATCTCAGAAACTATTGGTTTTATAAAAATATATTTCACATAATTTATTTTTATTTTTAATAGCATGACAATTTTGCAATGAAAGTTATTTAGTGTTTCAAATAGTTACGGAGATACGTACATTTCCACTTCTGTAAATTACCCTTAAAGTCATTTTCATGGGGAAATGAAAATAGCCAATTTATTTATAATCTTAATCAACGCATAGGAACGAATTTTAATTAAAATCGTTAGACCCGATTATGATAAACTAGATTGTTTCTCTTTTCACACTTTACTAAACTACTCTTAATTTTGGGTTTAGAAAGACACAGACGTATGCCATTGCAAAGACAAATTTTAGGGTGGGAGAGGAGGGTCATAAGACGTCAACATCCATCAACATTCAATGTTTTATTTTTTTTATGGTTGCGATACTTTACCTTTAATGTTCAAAAAGTTAAATGATATATATTTATGTATAGCTTGAAAGATACTGGGCTTATAAAAATTTGTTGCGAATAAAATGTTTGTATAATAAATAGATATATATTTACAATTAAAAGTAATTTAATATCTCATAGTTTCGGAGATATGATATAAAGTGAGAATTTAAACATCAAACCGTAGCCCTTAAAGTCATTTTTCCGAAACTTTTAAGAGTTGCCATTTTGCTTAAAATATTTATAAATGTTTTGAAATGAAATTTAATCAAAATCATTAGACACATTAGTAAACTACCCTTAATTTTAAGGTTCGATACCCAATTCCAAAAAATACAAGGGGAGACCTTATTAAAACCCTAGACACCGAGTTTTAGCCCGATCGGTAAACTAGTTTAAGCTCTAGTTAGAGGTAGAGAACGACAAACAGTGGACAGAAATAGATTATTATTATTAATATTAATATTAGCACCGCGTCTTACTACCCGTTCGGGTTATACGCTCTTACGCTAATGTGTAATGGTAGGGTGATAGTGAGATGAAATGGAGGACCTACAGTTTAACGTGGAATCCGAACCACGGTGGAGGCCTGGCATTCCCCACATTCACAAGAGACAGAAATAGAGAGATATGGAAATTCAAAAAACACTTTTTCGTATTTGGGGGGTCATAAAACGTCGAGATTCATCAAAATCTCGATTTCGATTATTTTGACCATCACAATAATTTATTTACTTGTGAGATAGCGATAAAGTAAAAGTTTACCGTGTGACATTTATATAATAAAATGGTTGATATAAATCACAATCACCACCAAAGTTATTATTATTTATAAATGGCGAGAAAAATTATTTCTGCATAAACTGTGTTCAATAGTCCTTAGGTTAAATACTCTTTTTACTTTCTCGCATCTTATAGGTGGATAAAGTATTCTGATCATCATAAAAATCTAACTCGAGATTTTGATTTATCTCAACGTTTCATGACCCCCTGAATCCGAAAAAGTTATTTTTGAATTACCGTCTGTCTGCACCTCCAACTAGAGCTTAAACTATTTTACCGATCAGGCTGAAACTTTGTATCTAGGGTTTTCATAGGGCTGCCCCAAAGATGTTTTGGAATTGGATATGTAACCCTAAAACTAAGGGTAGTTTATTGATTAGTAAAAAGATAAAAAAAACTATTTACTCAAAATTGGCTCGAACGATTTTGATTAAATTTCATTTCAAAACATTAATAAATATTCCAAACAAAATGGCTAGCCTCAATATTTCAGCAAAATGACTTAGGGTTACGGTCTGATGCATAAATTCTCATTTTTATAATATCTACGAAACTATTTGAGATATGAAATTACTTATCATTGAATATATGTAAGAATATTTAAAATTCAAATTATTTATTTGAAACATATTTTTATAAAACTAATAACCTTCATTTGATACGCAAAAAAAAAATATATATATATATATAGGATATTAACTTTTAGGACACTTTTGCGACAGTAAAAAAATAATCTAACCTGATATGTTGATGGATGTCGACGTATCATTAACCCCCGAAATCCTAAAATGTGATTTTTGCAATGACGTCTGTCTGTGTGCCTGTTTAACCCTAAAACTAAGAGTAGTTTAACAAAAACGAGAAAGATCGATTTTATACAAATTGGCTCTAGCAATTTTGATTAAAATTCGTATCTAGGGGTTGATTAAGATAATAAATAAACTGGTTATTTTAATTTTCCCATGAAAATTACTTTTAGGGTACTTTACAGAATCTGAAATTTCCGTATCTCCGCAACTATTTGAGATACTAAATAACTTTCCACAACAAAATTGTAATACTATTAAAAATAAAAAACTTTAACTTAGAATATATTTTTATAAAATAATTTGAGATATTGGCAATATATCTAAACAATGTATTGAGCTTTAGTTGTGGAAAGATATTACTAAGTTTAAATGCAATATTTATCTAATGCCATAGAGTTATCGAATACAAGTAATTCTCTCAAAAAGTGTGTGTTCTCTTTCTTTCAACCTCTTGGGAGAAATGTTTGCGCAACAATTATATATCGCCTTCATTTTAGACTTAATAGTCAAATACATTTTTTATTGGTCAAAATCTATAAATGAGGAATTTAATAACAACGCGATGACCTGAAGATGTGCAAAACATAATTAAATGTTAAAATTTTAACCGGAAGTCGAAATTTTAATACGAATTGTTGACCATTGTGGACCCAATATCGATATTTTTTATTGGGCCAAATATACAAACAAGGAAATAATTCTCTGAAAATTAAATTTTAAAATTTAAAATCTGGACTCAAAATTTTTTAAAGTAAGTATAGTGCAATTTATACTTTAGTTTTTTGGTGTATATTATTTCATTTCACATATATTACGATTTTTGGGTAAATAGCTCTATTTTTAAACAATAGATCAAGAAAGTCCGTTCGGAGTTCCGTATCATTTATTATTATCATTTGAGGTAATTAACGTGCACGTTCTGAACCAACTGATTATATCAGCACATAACATATAAACTGACTTAAATTTAGAACATGCACAACACCAAGTTCCTGGCCGTTAGTCTATCATTGTGAAAGAGGAAAACCACAGTTCACCAATGATAAATGTTTCATCCATGTCAGGAATCAAACCTGGGGCCCTTAGCTCAGTATAGAGACACGGTACCAACTGGCTAAGGTGTCGGACTGGCTATATACGAAAAAAAATAGTGACACAGGAGGAATAGAGAAAATTTGCTGAGAATTAAATGAATACATTTCATAATTGAAAAAATCCAACCTCTATGCATTCCATAGAGACTGAACCCAGGTATTTTGGTTTGGAAATACTAGGAAAAACCACACTAAACCAGCCTTGCAGCTCATAAACCAGTATACATAAAAATGAGAACGATAAAATGTTTGATAAAGTTAGGAAAATAATTTTCTTTAAAAGTGACAAGAGATAAAAACAATTTTTTTATTTATTTTTTACTTTTGCTTGCATCATTTTTTCTAAACCTTATGTAGCAGTAAACAAGAAACCGCATTCAGCTTCTGAATGTTGACTCAAACCAAAATCTCACCCTACTTCTTCCTTGTTCAAATATTTGAAAGTAATAAGAGAATAAAGGAAGCAAGTGAGCCAACCTTCATAGCAGAAAGAAAACTTTTCTAATTTTTTTTTGCTTTGAAACGAGAATTTTTCATCCTCTATAAATAAAATAAATAAAAATATATTCCTTTTGATCTTTTAACATTCTGGTTTTTGACCACGACAGTAAACAAATAGTTTTATGTATTTTTTGAAAGACATTAAATAATTTTAAATTTATTGGAATATATATTTTTTATTTATACATAATGTAAACTGTCTTTTCGGGATATCCACATTTCGAAAATTTGTTCATATCAACAGTGGCTTATGGAGTTCTATATTTATTTCTTGCGCTCATAGAATTTTAGAAAATGTTGCTTGAAGCAAAATGTATTTAAAAGTGATTTAATTAGTTTAGTTTTAGTGCAATTTTTTTCTAAACTTCTCGAACAAATATTTATTCTAGAATCTTTTATTCTAATAAAAATTATTTTTTATGCATATTACTTTTTGTACTAATTTTTAGCAATGAGTCTTCCTACCAGTTCGGATTATACGCTTATGTTTTAGTTACACTAATGGTTTTAGGGATAAAGATTATATTTATAGAAATTTTACCCGCATATTCATGGAATTATTTTATCTATTTGTTGCGATCACGCCAATTAAGGTTGTATAACAACCTCATGAAATAACTACTTGACTAACTCAAGTCTTATGGATCCAGGTTTGATCCCGGTTGGTAATGAGGCAGGTATTCAATATTAAAACGCAAGTTAGTGCTGTTATCTAACAATCTTGACATAAAAACTGAGTGTTTAGTAGGAGTCTCCTAGCTGAACTCGAATCGAATATTTCAAAAAGATCCCGAGTTCAAGTCGAGTTAGAGTAAATTCATAATATTTAAAGGTTAAGCGTAGATATATATTTATTTTAAAAGTAAAACCCGCCTCAGTGACTTAGTTGGCTAACGCGCTAGTCTCTTGTTGAACTAGACTGCTGAGGACGGGAAGATTGAGGTTCGAATCTCGCTAGGATGAACTGGGGTGGTTTTCCCTAAATGGATTTCCACTCTCTCTCCACGCAAATGCGGGTTCACTTCCTTTATATTCAACCATCACAAATCATGTTCCATTAACGTAATAAGTGCTTAAGCTTATAGCCCTAACGGGTTGTAAGATTCGGCGCTAAGTATTATATTATAATTATTTAAAAGCAAAATATTATATTTAAAATTTTACTAGTCAATACAAACATACAATGCAAATACAAAATAAATGAAATTAAATGTGAGATTTTGAAAATATATTGAAACACACGTTTTTAAAATAAAAATGAAGTGAAACTTATTTTTATAAATACCCATTAAATAAGTCTGGAAAAAAGTGGGAAATATTTGTTTTTAAATTACTGTACTATATAAAAAATTGATTAAAATAAATAATTTATTCAAATAAAAATATAATAGAAAAATAATTTAAAAATTTCAACACCCTTGTAGTTCATTAAAGTTACACTAACACTTACAAAGAAATTAATGAAACTGAAGTTTGAATGAGCTATTATTTTTCAAAAAAAAGCCTCTGTGTTTTTAATTACACTTCAAGAATATGCTAGAATTAAAAGCAGTTAGAAATGTAAATTGTTTTATATTTCGTTTATTGTCCTTAATGTAATAATCATGCATTTTCACTTTGTTGTTCTAATTCCATTTATTCATGAGCAGTTGGGCTCTCGCTAGAAATTATTTAGTTACAAAAATTATTTCATTCCACTTTTTTTAAGGCTTATAAAAGTTTATGCTTTTACTTAAAAATTAAAAATAATATGGTTAAAACAACATTTTTAGTAGACAACATGAAATATTTAAAAAATTAATATAAATGTAATAAGTTTGGTAAAATATTTATAGCAGAACATTGATTTTAGACATGGCTTTGATGTGCACTAAATCTCTGAAGAGCCCCCCGAAGGTCTTCCCAGTTACACTATACCTATATTCTGTGGCCCCTACCAGTGCATCCACCGATACTCATCGGGACCGGAACCTTTTCGCCGGACATGGACCGAAGTCCATGAGTGCCATTACGGGTAGTCAGGCACCCGAAAAAACCAGGACCAGCCCTTTCATGCCAGCCTGCCTTTGGGTTACTTGAGAAAAAAAAAACCTTCACTGGGACCGGATGGAGGGGATAGACCGTCATGAGGCAATCAGGAATTCAGCTTCCGAACAGTTCTCTCCTCAATATTCCTTCTCAAAAGACACAAAATTTGTCTCCCAACATCTTGGCTGCCGCCCACCCATTTCAGTTTCTGAGACCGACTGCCCGGAGTTGCCCAGCGGAGACCTCGAGGAGGTGCCCTGACCAGCTATCCCCACTACACGGGTACGCACTACCAACGGCTTAGTGTGTGTCGAGGATTCCCCCCTCCTCTCATACAGATTACCTTATTGGGGTCTTAGCTATGTCGGACTCTAGCGTCCGTCACATTTCCCAGGGGCCGCCCCGTGGAGGTGCCCCGACAGGATGTTTAGAGATATGTCAGTACCGGAAGGTGGCAAAGACAGTCTAGTGCTTGTTTATATGAAACGTATGTGGGCCAAGATCGCGTCCCGGCCCCATACGTTGGGCGGGTGCCTTACGCCTGAACACCGTGACCCCCATTCTAGACAGGTCTACAAACATAATTCTAAAACTAAAGGGCGTTCAACCTTTGAATGTCCACAAGCCAAAGTTTCGGTCTCTTGTTGTTTCGGGGACCGCAATAATGCGCCAACAATATTCGGACTGAATACAAACTAAAAGTAATCGTATCAGCTCATTCTTATACATAAATTATGGATTAATCCTGTCGGCCGTAAGTGAAAGTTCTGATTTTTTCATGATTTGTAACATATTCAGTTGTTTTTACCTATTTCAAGATTTCTCTAAGCAGGAGGTAGCACAGTTTGTCTTGTTTACTAGAGTTATCATTTAGAGGGTTAAAAATACATTTGAATAAAAACCTAATCTTAACGTAAAAAAAGTTTGTAAAATAAAGTAAAATACGTAAATAAAATACCTATTTATTCTATTAGTTGATAACCGTGGTTTGGATTCCACGTTAAACTGTAGGTCCTCCATTTCATCTCACAATCATCCTACCATTACACATTAGCGTAAATGCGTATAACCCGAACGGGTAGTAAGACGCGGTGCAAATAATAATAATAATAATAATAATAATAATAATAATAGTTGATACATAAAGTATGTCTGTAGGTAATTTTTTCTCTTGAAATCATTTTTACATATTTCATGCATCGGTGGGTTGCAAAAAATATGTCCACGGGCTGCAAGTGGCCCGCGGGTCATGGGTTGAGGAGAATACCGTTGATGTAGTGTTTTGACTTTGACTTTTTTGTGGCTCAGAGACTATATTTTCAAACTTTGAGCACAAGAGAATTCACCTCCAGATGTGTCGCATCATTACCAACTTTCTACTTATCATAGCAACGTAGATCAATAAATTTTAAAAAAATGCCATGGCGTCAGCCCGCAAGCGAGTTATACCGACCAAGCAGCAGCCGCTTGTTAGATAAGATAGTGCCAACATTTTCAGATAGAGGGTGTCATGTGGTCAGAAAAACAAACCCTTCAGCCGTTAATCTCAGTTCTCTAGATTGGAGTCGCTACTTCGTTATTCAAGTAGCTGCTTAAGTGTTCTCACAAGGCTATGCTAACCCTGTTTCAGACACACTTTTGGGATCGAGCCCGGGATCTCTGAAACCGTAACCAGAAACTCTAACCACTAAACCACAGAGATCTTTATAAAAAGAATATATTGTTTGAACAATATTATAATTTTACCATTATTATTATCAGCACCGCGTCTTACTATCCGTTCGGGTTATACGCACTTACGCTTATGTGTAATGGTAGGGTGATTGGGAGATGAAATGGAGGACCTACAGCTTAACGTGGGATCCGAACCACGGTGGAGGCCTGGTGTTCCACACATTCACAAGCTGTGATTAATACACGTCTTGTCAGAGGTGAAGGGAGGGTTCGGTAATCAGATAAATCTGTGGCGGGGCCGAGGATTTAACCTCGGACCTCAAGCACAGATGTTTGATACCTTACCCTTAGACCACCAGGTCACCTGCGCCATTATTATTAAAAGAAATTTAGAGGTAATTTTGTTTTTTACTAATTTTTTCAACTATAAACTGGTGAACGAAAATAGCGTAACAAATATTAGTCACTAAAAATATGTTTACCTGTTATTAAATATGCACACAATATAATCTTATCATTCAGAGAGGTGCAAACGTATTAGTTTATTCCTTAAATAAAGCTTATATTTCTAACTAAAGTAAACCTAAAAATAGTAATTATCAAAACAAACAAGTATTTAAAGTCAGAACTCACTATGCATTTACAAGGTTGAATAAAAAGAGCCTGGTACTTGAAAAAGTAAAAATATGTTATGCAGAGTCTAAGGTGCCACTCTAATGTTAGACTAGCTTGCTAAGGACGTGAATATAGGTGTTCAAATCCTAGCCGGGTCTACCGTGGATATATTTCCCAAAGGATTTTCCACCCTCCATCTGCAGAAGTGCAGGTATATTACTTCTAAAATGCTTCCTTCCTCATCTCTACTTCATTGCTGTAAATATCGTGTAAGTTTATAGATAGCTGTAATATGTAGTGAGACGCGATGATAAAAAAAAAAGGTTGTCTTGGGAGATGTTTCACTGGGATCCACGATCGATACATAGTTGAAATACACACTACTGACTGAGTTAAGGTGTTGGACTGAAATAAAGATCCCGGGTTTGGTTCCTGGCATGGCCAATAAACTAACGAACTAATGGCTAGGGACTGTCTGCTAGGTCTGTCTTAAATTTAATTTAGTTTAAGTCATTTGCTGATATAATCCGTCGGTTTAGAAAGTGCAAACTATACCTTAAATATTTTTAATAACAAAATTATTATTATTATTATTATTATTATGATTTAACTATAATAAAGACAAATAATTATTTTATAGATATATTTGTAATATAGCAGCATGACAGTATTTATTAATTTAAACCTATACTAATAGGTATGTGTATAAAGGTGACCTTTTCGTCTGGCTTATTATATGGTAGGTTGGGATTCGTTATTTCAGACAGATATACAGAGATTATTTTTCTTAGTGGTTTTTAATGCTTACTTAATGCAAATTCGGGTAGATTTATTCCAAAATTTAGTATTAATTACCCATTGCATTAAAAGTTTAATATGAAATGTTCGGACAGACAAAATACGTTTAGGAGGAAATAATTCATGTCAAGAGTTCTTCAAATAATTAATAAAATAAAACTAAGTATAAATTGACTATTAAAAAAAGATTCAAAACATATGTATATGTTTTCGGTTTAATTATTTTTTCGATAAATGTTCTTTAAATATTCAGGGATATCACTGTGAATAATCTGTTTTATTTTTTTATAGACGCACATACGCCCACCCTTTACTCGCTTTGGGCATTTCACATATTTTATTTTAACATTAATTTCAATTCAGGGCTCATCAGAGCATGGCTGACTTTTTAGCGCACAATCTGAGAAAAATTCTGTCATGTGTATAAAATTATGTAAATATGGAATTATGGAAGCAGAAAGGACGACTTTCAGAGTCAAAGTGTAAAACCGGATGAAACTACATTTATCGAGTGGAAACAAAACCACTCTAGTGGCTTCTAAAAAGTGTCGACCTTATCTTGATTAAAGTTGTTTTCCATATTATATTATTGTTCAGTTAGTGATGGAATTTATTAAATTATTTAGGTATTAATCGCTAACTGACACCACAATGAAACTTAAGTATTTAAGTAGGGTTGAAATTCACACAAAGAATCAAATAACTAATAGTCATTTATATTATTGAATAAATCAAGGGATGTACAGTACCTTTTTCATTTTATTGACAAAAAAAACAGGATTTTGAAAAATTGAAGAAAAAATCTAAACTAAGGGCTTATTATAAAACGCTAAATCAATCAAGTCTTGTTTGTTATTAAATTAAAAAATACTGGGCTATACCACAAGTTCGGTTCAATTATAAACGATAGTATGCTACCAGTTTGTTTTAATACAGATTCTATTTTTACATATTATGTTGTTTTACAAATTCCACGTGTAATTTCAATTATATAGGTTTATATTTTCAAGGTTTAATCTTCTTTAATCCCACTACAAAATGAATCGATACCAATATAAATTGGAGGAATTTATTGTTTTAGCCTAATCTCTTCTCATGGGAGGTTTTAGTCAAATTAATATTGTATGGTTTATTAATTATTTATGCTCTCCACTAACACATACATTAATGAGGTGTAGTTTTTAAATAAAAATATGATTTTATTTCACGGTAATTAACTATACATCGTAATTATTTGACTGTCTGAATATATTACCCATAATGGATATACACTTGATTGATACAATGATACAACAAAGAGTTTGTGTGTCAATCATGAGCAATGCGTTATATATACCACAAACAGAGGTTTAAAATTTAAATATTAGTAACCCCTGTTGATAAACATTTAAATCTCAAAGCCAAAATTTAAAATTTTGATTAGAATAATTTTAATTAAACTAAAACGAGTCAAAATGTTAACAATTTGAGAAAGCATACATAGAATTCCATACATATAATTTGTAATGGAGTTAGATGGCCATGATAATTTGGTTGCCATGGAGAGTAAACAAGAATGGTTTGATATCTATATTAAACTCTCTCTCTCTCATACCACCATTAAATATTATTTTTTAAATATTGTCATTTATTTATAATAAATAGATTTCATGTTTTAATACTTTTTTATCTGTAAACCTTTTTATCCTACATCCTTTTTAAAACTTTTTAAACATTTTAACTTTTAGAGCCTAAGATATGTATATGGTTCTAATCCGGGTATTTAATGATAAGAAAAGGTAAAGAGGGTAAAAATACAGAAAATTGTAAGAAAAGTAAATCTAACCAAAAAGGGCAATAAAATCAAATTCACAAAAAAGTATGAAATTTTTGTAAATTTTAAACAAGGCAAAATGTGAACATTGAGAAAAAATGAAAAAAATGAAAAAAGAATAAAAATGGAAAAAGGGCTAACGCAAATTAAAAAAATTGAAAAGGATATAAAAGATTAAGAGTTTTATAAAATAGAAAGGTAAAAAAAAAGTGTTAAAAATCCTCAAAAGGGTCAAAATGTGTGAAAAGGGTAAAAAGCATAAATGGGTTGGCTAAGCGTAATTAAAGTAAAAAGGGTAAATATGGAAGGTAAAAAAGAATCGGAAGGTTATTTACTAAGGTAGAGAGGGTAAAAAGGTTTAAAAAGGTTAAAAAAGTAAAAAAGCTAAAAAAGTAAAAAAAGGGTTCAACAATCGTAAGCTGGGTAAAAAATTGTCAGACGAGGTAAATGCTGTACATACATTCTAAAATACTTTTGATCGGATTTAATTACAACCTTTTAAAAACTAATTATATATGCTGTGACTCCCTTTTTATCAGCACACACAAGCAAGAGTTCAAAATATTGGCTTAAGAGAAGTCACAACTTAATATTTAAAATAAATATCAGCTTTTAAAATAGATTCAGATTATATATATATATATATATATATATTGAAATTGTCTATCAGTCAGCCCACTTATGCGTTTGGTTCTATTTTATGTACTAGAATGAACAAAGCTACTTTATAAATTCCTTGTGCGAATAACGGATGCACCAGCTAGTTCACAAAAACATAAATGTTTATAAATATATTTGTTATCTTTTTATTTAGCACCGCGTCTTACTAAGCGTTCGTGCTATACGCTTATGTACTAATTCACGCTAATGGTATTAGGGATTGAGATGGCTATATCTAGAGGAAGTGTAACCACATTTGCGTGAAGGTAGAGTGAAAAACAATTTTGTAACCATCACCACCCTTAACACATCACACTTGAGATTTAAAACCTATATCTCCCACATTATCGGCAGTCTATTCTACTTCAAGAGTAGCGCTTTAGACCAAGGATCTCCAAACTAAAGCCCATGGGCCACATCTGGCCCGCCACAAGATTATATCCGGCCCATCCCAAGATTTTATCAAAAGACCCAATAATTTTTTCTCTTAGTTATTTATTAACCACACAGTTTATTTGTAATGTCCATTTTCTGTCCGCGCGCGTGCTTCCCCTATGACACTAAGCCAGATTACTGTCGGAATCGCAAACCCTCATTTTCAGTCGCAGGCGCCATTCCTTATACCGACAACAGAACGTCTTGACTGTGACGATTTTAGATAGGTAGTTCCAAGTCTCTCGTCAGAGGGTTATCAAAGGAAAGTTCCAAATGAGGTTACCTAATTTTTTTTAAAGTAATTACATTGACTAATTATTATAAATATAATTTATTACATATAAATTGATTCATTTCTTACAGAGAAGAATCAACGTCAATCACTTTTATCAAACACTGACTGGCGTTGGAAAGTGGAATTTTTTTATAAACGTGACTGGCCATATGACTTTAATCTAAATTTGAATGTTGAAATAAATTTGATTTATGATCTATTTGCGCGTGTCAAGGCATTTATGGCTAAACTAATGCTACTTGAACAAGTGAACGTTACTTTGGCCCGAAAAAATGTGTATAATATATTATGTGGCCCGCATGGCAAAATTTTTGTTGAACCCTAATGTATACGATGGCTATTATAAATACCTATAAAAGAAAACTAATAAAATCATAAAAGGTTAACAAATTTTGACTTAAAATATGTTTTTGCACGTTTTAAAAGGCATTTACTATGAAAATTTGACCTGTAGGTACACTCCGTTTACCCTGAAAGGTAGAAATCATTCTTCTACTGATTGAATTATTATCCTATCTTATAATCTGCGTCATAGCTTGATACGGTTCAGTGCTCACTAAACTTAAAATGTAACGTGAAGGCCTACTTTATCTCAGCCACGGACCTACTAACTAAACATTGCGCTTAGCCTATTAAGTTATGGTCAAGGGATATTTAGAGGTCAAACAGAAGGTCTTCTCAGAGGGGATTCTTCCTTGTGTCTATGCTTTCAAGGAGAGCAAGGACAGTGCCATTGGTCCTAAGTGGAGAGGAAGGAAGTGAATTAATGCGCCTTCTCTCACTAGTAATATTAGTGGTTGGTAATTTAATTCTCATGGTACTGCCAACACTCTCAAACAAACTGCATACGAGCTTTGTCCCACGCCAAAAGCTCGACCGTCTCTCCTCGCTCCCCCCTTCCTCCCCCGCTGCTCAGCTCTCCTCCTTTCTTTTGTCTGGATCGATAGGTTGGGTCGGAACCAAGTGGAGTGGACATGAACCGCCCCCCCTCCCCCCAAATGGATCCCAAAACACTCCCGAATTACAAGCATGCCCTTGGGGAAGGGAGGGAGGTTACGAGGGGGTTGGTAGCCCATTGACCTTTGGACGCTATTTTGCCGGGTTCACCTAGTATATCTAATATTCGATACTATTTGTGCGCAATGTTGAGAGAAGCTAAAGGTGAACTTCGAGATCCATAACCCAGC
Source organism: Timema douglasi (assembly GCA_901482245.1). Lineage (NCBI taxonomy): Eukaryota > Metazoa > Arthropoda > Insecta > Phasmatodea > Timematidae > Timema > Timema douglasi. The sequence continues at coordinate 158,196 of CABEEJ010000699.1, read as the reverse complement.
TAGGATGTTTGGATCGTATAAAAAAAATTAATATAGTCATTTTTTATTATATGGTCAGTCCTACGAGACGGATCCCTCCTTTTGTCGGTGTACTTAGACCACCAATGTGCCCTATCCTTTACCCCCTCCTTCAGCTACCAAAATTTTCTTCTTTCCTTCAAGACATCCATATTGTATTTGAATCCTCCTCCTTCCAAGCTCCTCTATCCCTAAACCTTTTCTTCTATGACGTTGTGCAGAAGACAGTTCCTCCTAAAAATGTGTTCGATTCAGTTTGCTTCTCTCAAAATAATCACATCCAAAATGGTTCTATTTCCCCCCACTCTTCTTAGGACATCTTCATCTGTCACCCTGTTTGTCCATCTGATCTTATAAAGTCGTCTCCAGTACGACATTTCAAAGCTCCCCAAGGATTTTTCTTTATATAGTTAAACAGAAATTAAAAAAAAAAATTAGATATAAGTTTTAAATTATTACACAATTGTAATACATATATCATTACAAAGAAAAACCAATAACTTTTATTTTTAGTGTTATCTTTATCTACTGTTTATATGTAGTAAAAAAACCTAACTTATATTAAATGTTTATTCAAATATATTATTATACTTATAAATATTAAGTTTACTAAGAATACATATCCACAATACAGGATGTAGCGAAAGATATTTAATATAATAATTATTAATAATTTAATAATTTCGATTGGAATAAATATACGTTAGATAATAATTTAAACACACAATATAATTTCAATTGTATATTTTCGAAAACAATTATTTCGATATTTTCAACCACGTGATTAAACTTTATCCAAGTTATTTAACAAACGAATATTAAATATTCACCACCATCCAGCAGGAAAACGAACACGCAATCTTTCATTAACCGAATTATAGCTCATTACGGTAGTAAAATTATCTCAGGCATCACTTTTACAATAGACTAGGCCTGTGATGCTGTAGGGAACGTATGAGTATGGATTTCACGAAATAGTTTTCACCTTTCCCTAAGTGAGAACTCGGGTACATCTCTTATAAATTAAACCTTCTTCATCCCCGGCACATTAGCGTAGCTATATCTTGATTTTTTTCCCTACAAAGGACATTTTATAGCAACTTTTAAAAAATACAAACATTTTTGGTAGTCAACTTTGAAAATATATTATAAATTTATAAATTATTGATAATTGCATAGGTATTGATCATTTATATCATAAGTGGTCATTGCAGATCATATGGCTTGACGTATGAATACGTAAATTAGATCTAACAACTTTTATAACAATCAGGTAATTCTATTCGTAAGAAAATTGTGATAAGGTAAGCGTAAAACCTAAATAGTGAATATGCAGTGAGACGTGGTTACCAAAATACAAAATATATTAAGTGGTATGACACAATCGGAAAATCTTTCTCAATGTTGTATTAATTCGCAGAAAATTTATAAAAATATTTTTGTAAACTACCTTTAAATGATTTGTAATGAAAACATATTCCCAGATATCTATTTATTAATTGAAGGCTAATTTCAAATTTTCTAACATTTTTCATAAATAAACTAACCATAAATATTTTTTTTTAGAAAAACCGACCAACATTATTTATTATCATGTAAAATAGTCTCCAACTATCAATTTTGAACAAAATCATTGGAGCTATTATTAAAATATTTTAATTTATTTTTTTCAAAAACCAATCTGTAAATAAACAATTCTTAATTATTTCTTTCATAAAAACAAATATGTTTACAATTACTCATTTATGATTTAAATACTTAATTGATACTCATTTTGAACCAAATTGCTAGAGCCATGTTTTAAGATATTAAATTTAAAAAAATCATTCATCAGTAAACTACAATTAAATACATTATTTTAGCAAAAAAAAACTACATTTTTTTCTTGTTGCGTCAAACGTTTTTTATGTATTATTTAAACAAAATCGTCAGATCGGTTTTAGAATTGTTTAGAATCTTAGAAAAAAATCATTCATTTATAAATTATTTCTTAACAAATTTTTACCCAAAACACAAGTTTACATTGATTTTTGTAAGGTCAAGACATTCCCTAGATATTCTTTAAACCAAAGAGTCTAAAACATTATCGAAAAATTTGGAATTAAAAAAAAAAATCACTCAAAATTTTAGGGCTAGGGTATAAATTAAAAAAACATTCCTAGTTATTGTCCTAGAACATCTACATTTTATGTTTGACAAAACCCATAAAATCATTTCAGGCCCGTGGCCACTAGAGATAGACAGACAGAATTGTGAAATCTACATTTTAGGATTCGTACACACATATAAAACGTAAATATATCTCATAGTATTGAGTTCAAAAATTTTCACGAGTACAATACTTTATCTTGATATGAGAAAGCGAAAATATTGAGATATAAAATGCCTATGAATATTTCATACCACAATTACTACCAGCTGAATGTCCTGTCTTGGATAACATCAGAGGATATTATATTTCATATATCATTTTAACATAATCTGTTACGATTCTCACCATCAATCTGGGAAGTATTCTTTCGTTTCGAACTTTTTTTTTATTCTTTCCCTCCTCTTTCCACTCTCATCACTTGTGTTTTATCTGATGCCACAACGAGGACATGTATTTTTTTTTTTTGTCTCCCTTTCCTAGAGTGCATTAGCGTGACAAGGCGTCGTACCGGGAGACAGCTAAAGTATAACAAATAGGAACGAAACGAGATCAAGCTGAATGAATGCTTCACTGACCGTCAACTCGCACACATACACACACGCGACCACTGTGGCAGAGGAATGAACTGAACTGAACGAACATTCATTCGAGTATAGTTTAATATGTTTACAGAGCCGTCATGATGGTAAAAAGTTTTAATTAGCTTTTTTTTTAAATACAACAACATGGAATTACAGTGAGGGGGGAAATATTTGAGTAGTCATAAAAAACATTTTATCGGTTTAACTTTTAAGTATTTTCCTCTGAATAATTGATTTAGCATCAAAAGCAAACCCATGAATATTTTGTTGGTTGTATAAATTATTTAGCACAATAGTGTGAGACCCAATATAATATTATAAACAAAAATATACACCGCAATAAATGAATAAGTCCCAAGATAAATACGTATTATTTAAAACAACTAAGTACTATAGTTATCTGTATATATTTTTATAATTTATATTGATAGCCTAAATCGTGTTAAATTATTCTTAGACCCTTTACATCAATATAAGTTGTTTTTGTCATTTTGAAAAGTTTAAATTAAAGTAACGTTCCTTTTCTGTATGGTTTCATTACTCTCCTGATAAAATTTGTTGCAACTCTTGGCTAGGTGACATGTTTCAGCGATTTCGCCATCATCAGATTTTCATATTGGGATTAAGATGGGTTTTTTTTATTACTATTAGCACCGCGTCTTACTACCCGTTCGGGTTATACGCACTTACGCTAATGTGTAATGGTAGGGTGATTGTGAAATGAAATGGAGGACCTACAGTTTAACGTGGAATCCGAACCACGGTGGAGGCCTGGCATTCCTCACATTCACAAGATGTCTTGTCAGAGGTGAAGGAAGGGTTTGGTAATCAGATAAATTTTCGCCGGGACCGAGGATTGAACCCCGGCCGCCAGCATAGAAGTCTGACACCTTACCCCCTAGACCGCCAGGTCACCGATTAAGATGTTATTCCCGATGTTAACACAGTGCAAATTATAAGTTCCATATTTATCCTTATTACAATTAAAATTAAGATAACTAAAATTATTGGTATATAGGGTTTTCATAAGTTTAACTGAGGAATTTTTGGATTTGGATATCACACCCTAAAATTAAGGTAGTTCCTTAAGGGCGCAAAGAGAAGACAAAAATAATCAAAATGGGAATTAACGATTCTGATTAGATTTCGTTTCTAAGTTTTGATCATTATTACTCTCAATCTTTCGTCAAAATGATTTTAAGGGTTCCGTTCTGATACGGAGATAAAATAAAATTTAGAATTTACGCAAGTCTTTGAGATATTAAATTACTTATCATTGAATACATGTGGATCTATTTATATTAAAAATATTTTACTTGAAATATATTTTTATAAAACCAAAAGTTTTCAAGCTATACACAAATATTTATTTCTTTTAACTTTGACATCACTTTAATGTAAAGTATTACGACCTTCAAAAAAACCTAGCTCTAGATGTTGATGGATGTCGACGTTTCATGACACACCCGAACCCTAAAAAGTGTTTTTTTCAACGCCGTCTGTTCGTGTGTCTGTCTAACCCTAAAATTAATAGCAGATTTCTAGAGGAGGAAAAGAGAACAATTACATTTTCTCAAAATCGGCTGTAACGATTCTATCTCCCTCATTTTAGACTCAATAGTGAATAATTACCTATTTCATTGGCCAAAATTTATAAAAGAGTATTTTAATAGAAATTCGATGAAAATAAGATGTGCATTCTCTAGTAAAATGACGAAAATTTTAACCGGAAGTCAAAATTTTAATACGAAATGTACCCAATATCGATATTTTGTATTGGTCCAAATATACAAAGAAGACGTTAATTCTCTAAAGATAAAATTATAAAATTTAAAACCATGGATAAAAAATGTTTTACGTATGTTTAACGCAATTTGTTCTCGGGTTTGTTAGCGTATATTATTTAACGAATTTTGAGTAAATATCTCCATTTATAAAAAAAAATAGCAAGAAAGTTCGTGTGGAGTTCCGTACAGCTTATTTTGGAAAAACCATCATTACACCCGACCGAGATTCGAATCACGATCTCTCCGTCATCAGTGGCCTACTCTACTGGTATGGTAGCGCATTATACCATGTAGCCACCGACGCGGTTATCAACATCTGTTATATCTGCGTGCCTATCTGTTTGGATTAATAGATCAATTAAAATAATATTAGTATTTAGAGAGGCCTACTTTAGTTTACAAGGTCACGGCTGATAACAAAGAATGCTGAAAAGTTATGACCAAAGTATATAGCCCTACATAAATTTGATCTTGACTTGAGCTGGACGTACGTCCTTTTTAACGAGAACTGTCTAGAAGCACGCAACACTTCCGCGGGTCACCATAACGATCGGGGCAAGGACTAATTATCGTCAGGATGGCGTGCTACTTTGCGCAGTCTAAATATTTATTTCAAAATTGCCTGTTTAAAGGGTGATACTCATTATGTTGGTGTTTTTTTATTTTTTACAAATAAAAATATCCACTCAACATTCGAGACACTTTCACCTCTTTCGAGGTATTAGGGAAACAAATATTGGCCTCTTTTATTATGTATCATGATAACAGTTTGAAAATGTAGGTATTCCAATGACGACTACACTTTTTATTACTTTATCAAATATAATTAAAAAGGGAATCATGTTTCTGTAATAAATCTTCCACGAAAAAAAACATAGATTTAATTCGAAAAATAATTTAATTTATAATTGCTAATTTCCTATTTGGATAATGAATTTTTGATAAAATTTATAAATTATGCTTACGAAGATTAAATGGGAGCTGAAGGAGGAGGAATTGATTGTCTAAATTCACTAACTAAATGAATGGACCTGTATTAAGGCAGAACATCTAGTAAAAATAATAATAACGTTTTTTGTAAGATAACAAAAAATTTTTCAAGGGTAAAAAAATATACATATTTAGTAATTATTAATCCTTGTACTTGGCAGAAAAAAAACAATAGAAAGATAGAAATGTCAAGATCTCACAGGCAAAAATATATGTTAAGTTGGAAATTAAGATTATGCTAGGATTTTGAAAATTAAAAAGAGAAAATAAACAAAAAGAAGAACATCACCAAAATGGGACTGAAATTATGTGATAATAGCACTTAGTATTTATTCGATATAGGAGAATACATTTAAAAAGTAGAATTAACTCAAACATAATAGAAAAACCATTACTAAGGTTCTAGTGATGGTAATGAAATCGATTCAAAAAAATAACACATACATCTTTGGTAATATTAAATGATTTAATCTTGATAAAAATTCAGTATTTCTTAGTTTACGTGATGATAAATCAGGTTTAAGTTCATAATAATTTAACGATCACTTTTATTGCGGATTTGAACGCTTCATATTAGTCAGTCTAATGAAAGAAATAGAAAACAACACAGTTTATTATCTTCGTTTAATCTAAAACTCTATTCTGGTACATGCAATTTAGAAAAAATTATAATAATATTTAGCACCACGTCTTACTACCCGTTCGGGTTATACGCTTTAAGTACTAATTACGCTAAAGGATTAGGAATTGGGAAGGTTGAATTAGAGGAAGTGAACCCGCATTTGCGTGGAGGGATAGTGGAAAACCATTTACATAAATCTACCCCCAGTTCACCCGATCGAGATTCGAACCTCGATCTCCCCGTCGTCAGCAGTCGAGCTCAACACGACAAGCACGTTAGCCAACTACGCCACCGAGGCGAGTAATATAGAAGAAAAAAACTACCACAAAGTGACGTATAAAAATTATATTATTGTTGTGTGTGATCCAGGGTTTTCATCTAAATTTTCCCCGAGTCCTGGTTTTCTATGAATTTCCCTTTACTCGTTTCCCACCCGCTCGTTTTCAGACTAGTAAAAGAGTAATTAAACCCACAAAAACTTACTCGGGAGATGGAAATTAAGGAGAGTAATTTAAAAAACAAGCCTTGAAATATACTGTGCGATTAAATAAAACAGTGTTTTGGTTAATTTAAAATTAAAACGACATGGTAACTGTGTGATATAATTCACCATCAAAAAAAAAATTCTTACATATTAATTTGTTTTATTTTATGTGTTAACATGATTATGACATCGTTTGTCAAAATACTTGAGAAAGTTTCCCATTTAAAGCTGGTTGGCTTTATATATGTTGACACGGACGCCATACATTTTCGATGACAATCCCCCTCCTTACTCTTAGCCTTGTTTAAAGCCACAATCTTTGCTCAGACACCATCTTGTTACTCTTTGTTCCATTTTGTTCCGATGTTGTTATTTGATAAGTTGACACAAGTTGAGGAGTTAAGATTAATTTGAAGCGGGAATGAATTTCTTACTAGCAAGGAGCGACAGAATGATTAAAAGCTGAAATACTATTTTTTTATTTTTTATTTTAACTAGTTCAAAAGATTGTATTTACATTTAAATGTAATTGTGGGTTATAATTATGATTACTGTAATTCATTTAAGCCAATACCGATGATTATTTTTGTGTCCCAATCGAGTTTGTTATCGCCTAAAGTACGAATTATAAACGACTGACGACGACGCGTCTTAACAATATTTTAAGATAATCAATATAATCAAGGCTAAAGACATCCAGCGATCCTCAACTAAATTTAAATTTCAAAAGCTAATAAACTTATTCAAAATAAATTAATATAATTTTATTGTTTCGGCTAAAGTTCTAACTGTTCTCCTTTATTTTTGGGTCAGAGGATTAATTTATTTGACGATATTTAGTTTTAATACTGTTGAGGTATTTATAATGCTCGAATGTGGATTTTAAAAAAATCTAAACTACTCATTTGAGTAAGTTTTTTTATGTAAAATTTAAATAATGATATAACGTACAATCCAGTTTTTATAAGAATAGCCTTTTTTTTAAATACAAAACTATCTTTAAAGAAAAATCGATAACATTTTATTATTTGATTAGTAATATCTTATGGTATGTGTAATTTCTCTCAAGGGTGACCCAGGAACTTTTATAAAGTCGCTTCGGTTGCCACATGGTCTAAGGCGTCACTCTCTAAATAGGTTAGAAACGATGACGGGGAGATCGGAATTCAAATTCTGGTCGGGGATACCGAGAGGAAGGGGTATTTTCTAAATGGTTTTCCACTCTTTCTCGACGCAAATTTGGGTACAATTATTCTAAAATTCAACCTACCGTCTACCTAACACATTATATTAATTAATACATAGGTGTATAGCCCAGAATAATAGCAAGACCCGATGCTAAATAAAACTTGAGCTGTCAGCGAGAAAATAAATCTAGTAACTTTTATATTTGTATTAAAATTGAAACATAATAATAATAATAATAATTTAATTGAACGCTATTTCTCACCCATAAATATTCTCGCTATACATCAACCAAGAACGCCAAACTAACCAACATATGGGATAGCTTACATTTATTTAGCACCACGTATTACTACCGGTTCGGGTTATACGCTTAAGTACTAATTGCTCTAGTGATTTTAGGGATTAGGAAGGTTGAATTTATAGAAAGTGAACCCACATATTTGTGTGGAGTGAGAATGGAAAACTATTTATGAAAAAGCGCTGCCAGTTCACCCGACCAAGATTCGAACCTCGATCTCCCCGTTCTAGGCAGTCTAGCTCAACACGACTAGTATGTTAGCTAACTACACCACCGAGACTTACCAAAAAACGGCATCACAGTGTTTGTAAAAGCATTTTCTCCCTGTGGAAACATTGACGTGTTTGTAGTTTCCTATCGAATAAATAAGACAAAGTATCAAAACATGACTCGAAATTTGTTGCAAGCTATAAATAATGGTTTATGTATTGATTTCTGAACTTAACAATGCTCCACGAAGCCTTTATTTTCATCGTGTTCAACTTATTGAATACAGATTCTGTTGAGTTCTAAAATTATTCAAGTTCCTATAGAACTCAGCTAATTTTGTTTAGTATATTAATATTTTGTTCTATAGAACTCAGTTAATTTTGTTTAGTATATTAATATTTTGTTCAATAGTTCAATATGTAATACATAATCGACATCGTATGAAAAAATATATCACTTGAAACGTTGATAAAATCTAAGCCTTCCTCTTTCACCTTTAACGGAATGCAAGAGAACTTTAAGGGTTACACCACTGGTTTATTTTTATTAGTTACATAATAAAACCTTATTCAACTCCGGTAAAACGCGTCTGGTGATCTGTGTGTTGTAGGGAAGATCTCACCTAACGTCGTGATGGGAGCACGATTTCTGCTCCTTGTAAAATCTCTTGGAATGTTCCGTTTCATATTCTCAAAGCTCTAAATTGTTCACTCTGAAAACACACGGAAACTTTATGTCTTGTGGTTTTGCCGGGAAGGCAACAAGCAGTAGTTAGTTGGAAGAAGGTTTATCTGTGGCAGACATCTATGTTCATGGGAGATGAAACTTGAACTTACTACGAACCTAAATATGTATATTCGCGCATGCAGGGAAGGTTTGGTTGCACTCCTGTGGGCTTCCTTGGCGTAGTTTCAAACTGATTTATAAAGATTCTACTATTACAAGATATCTTTCGGGGAAAAAAAACATCTGAGGATTGAGGATGGTATTCAAGTAATAAACCGAGTTTTGTTTTAGTGCTAGTGTAGTGATAGTAGAATTTGAGAGTAGTATGCAATAGCTATACCGAGTTTTGTTTGAGTCCTAGTGTAGTGATAGAATAGTTCTCGCATACTATCCTCAAATTCTACTGAGTTTGGTTTGAGTCCTAGTGTAATGAAAGTAGAATTTGAGGGTAATATGCAATAGCTACACTGAGTTTTGTTTTAGTCCTAGTGTAGTGATAGTAGAATTTGAAGGTAGTATGCAAGAACTATACTAAGTTTCATTTGAGTGATAGTGTAGTGATAGTAGAATGGAGTTTTAGGGTGGTATGCGAGAACCAGTCTGCGTGTTGTTTGAGTGTTAGTGATATTGAAATTTTAGGGTTATATACAAGAACAGATCTGAATGTTGTTTGAGAGATAGTGTAGTGGTAGTGGAGTTTTTTGGTGATATGCGAGGACTATACTGAACTATGTTTAGTTATATTGTAATGTAGTGTATATATTTTGGGTGGTATAAAACAACGAAACTTGTTCTGATTTAAGTGATATTTATTGTAACAACAAACATTAACCAACTCTTATTATGTGATGGAATCTTTATATACTTACGTTTAAGTGTATATATATATATATATATATATATATACTTACGTTTAAGTGTATATATATATATGAAAAATAAAATAATATTTACTAAAATATAGTTTTTTCCAAATTAAATGTATCTATTTAATATATTTATATAAATTACAAAATATATATATATATCTTATAGTCATGTCTAAGTATTTATGTATGTGGAAAATTGAATAATAAAGAACAATTAGGCAAAATTATATCCATTTTATTCTTGTCTTTAATCCAATAAATATGTATTTATTAACATCTTTTCAAATAATAAACTATAGGCTCAAATTTTAATTTTGATGTAAATAATTTTAAACAAGAAAGGTTATAAAGCTATGAGAAAAATTGATATTCATACCGACAATAAAAAGTGTAAGATAAAAAGAAAAACTAAAAATATATTGTATACAAGTTATACATACAAGGGGCACGCTCATTAGAGATCCCAGTTCGGAAGCTATGAGAAATAAAATAAAAACGAATACAAAAGGAAATTCCAAATAGCTTGTTCTGTTCTATTATGAATGTTGAATGTGTGTTTTACATTAACGATGAAATATTGTGGAAGCTCCTACTGAAATCTTAGTATTTCAAATATAAAATAAAAATATATAATGCATAATACTTTCGTTTGGAACACCCACAAATTATTTTCAGGATAAATATGTTATTTTTCCATTCATAAATAAAAAATAAAATAGGAAAATAAGTTTGAAAAGTACATAAAAATGTAAATAAATGTATAGTTTGAAATACCCACTAGAGATGCCTTAACTTAGCCATTTGATCATTTAAAAAAATATATTCACTATTACGAAAAAAGACACCAAATCAAATTTACTCTAAAAATAATAAGGAACTCAAAAGGTAATTATATCAAAATAAAACGATTTTAAATTATATCATTATTTTCACTAGAGAAAGATGTTAAATTATCTTCAACAATAAAGTCCAAAAAATAAATAAAATAAAAAGTAGAGCATTTTGCTCATTTTTAAATTAAATATTTGTGTAAAACATTTCTCAAGTCTTCTGGATTATTTGCATATCCATACTAATGGGTTATTTATAAAGTAGAATAATTTATATTAAATGTGCCCGAGTTTGGGTGGAGGGAGAATAAAAAACGACTTGGAGTTAGAAACTTGAATTCTTGTCAGTTTTTTTGTCCAAGTCATCGACAGTTTAGTTTATTGCGAGTGTGACGCCTTAGACTAAACGTGTCAAATTCGTTTGATCATAAGGGCCATAAAGAAAATGGAAGATACTTAAAGAGGTGATATCTCATAAAATTCAACAGTATTGTTATTTTAAGTCAAAAACACTTAATTGTAAAATCACCTATTTCAGTGGCAGCATATTCCAAGGCACTACACTCACAATATACTAGACTGCCAATGACCAGGATGTCATGGTTTGGATCCCGGTCGGGTTACTGAGGGCATTTTCTCATTATTTTTCCACTCTTCCTTTACGAAAACGCGAGTACACTTCCTTTAATTTCATTCTTCCTCATCCCTAACACATTCTTGTAATTATTACATAGACGTGTAGCCCAAACGGGTTTTAAGAAGCAATTATATATATATATATAAAGACTAATCGGGCCACAATGTGTGTTGGATCAAAAGGTCCGCGGATCTTACATAATCATGGAACGGAACGTAAGTTTGACACTACCCCAACACTACCAATATAAATGGTGGTAAAGTGCTTACCTCACGACCCGACGCTCGTGGGTTTGAACCCAACTGGGGTCGAAAGATTTTTCTTGAGCACTTAAAATCCACAGAACAACTTAATTCGGAGGGGAAATAAAGCCGTCTGTCCCAAGTTGATTGTGACATGTAAAAGAACCCTTGAAGATAATGTGAAAATACCTTTCCCAGAAAAATTGGTAGGGGCTTAAGATCTCGCTCATAGAAATTCTCGTAAGTTAATATAATCAGTCGGTTTATAAAATGAACGTTAATCATCTCAAATTAATGACATGTCTGCGTTTGACCTTATGGTCTACGAAACGCGTCTTATGCCAATATATTTATCATCCTTTATCCATTAATATAATTAAAAGGTTGAATGATTTGGATAGATAATAAGGTGCTGTGCAAAATAAAAATTCTGTTGGTTTGATCTGTTGTTGCCTTTGTACAGTCGCTGATTGCGTCACCATAGAGTTTAATACTCCATCAGTGACAAGTAAATATAAGGTTGTTACACTTGCTAGAAAAGGTGGGGTGACACGTTTAATAGAATTAAAATTGATTTTTCAGCGTTCTCTTATTTTCATCCAAATCTTTATTAAACATCTTTCTTAATTTTAGAAATAAATTTATTATTTCTTCCCCCTTTTTTTTTGGATGATTTATGAGCCTCCCATTTGTTCTACCTTTTATAAAAATGTATTTTTAACTCGACGATATTGGATAATTTCGTTTGACAGGAAACTTATTTTAAATGTGAATTTTAGTGAGGAAGAATAGTTATGTTAAGTATTACCATTTTCTATGTTTAGTATGCCCATTGATTTTCCTCGATCTTAGTAAATTGTTTAACCCGAATCTTTTAAGAATGCACATTAATTTAAGCACTACTATTATTCTAACCAATATCTCATCAATAATAAATATAAATAATACTTCATGTAGAATGGTTAAAATTTCTAGGTTAATTTGTATTAGGTTAAATTGTATACACTATTAAATAAATATATATATTTATCATAGAGAGCGTATTGGCTTCCTGCCAGTGATAAATTTTGTTTTACAATGCTCCACAGAACTTAACATCCTTCCTGTGTATTTGTGTATTTATAGTAAAGAGGTATAGGGGAATAAAGCCATAATTTATAGGAAAATTTCCCGCATCTATATGGAGAATGATAGTGAAAACCTTCAGATATAACAATCTTCTAGAACAGGCAGGGATTCAAATCTTAACTTTCACGTTACAATAAATCCCGACCAAAAAAACCCTACCGATCATTAAAAAGTATAACTTAAATATTAATGTAACGCTTTGAGAAGTCAACATCAAATTATATTTTAATAACTTTGGTATATTGACCCCAAAAGTATGACCCTAAGAATAAATATATATCTAAGCCAGCGATATTTAAAGGAAGGATAAAGTTGGCAACACTTTTTTGGTTGCATCGACCACCATAGAAAATTTAAAACTTGGGACACCATTCGGTAAATAATACAATATTAAAACTATTTATTATATTTGTATGCTGTATATACCCTATAATAGATTCCTTAACATTAAACATCTCATTAAGTACAATTTTCCACCAGGAAATAAAGTAAACAGTCAAATCAAAATGTCTGTGCACTTTAGCTATATAATAGAGGACTACATGAAGACAGATAAAAAAAATTGTATACATAGAGGGGCCTTAGTTTTTATCAAAAGTATGTAAAATATAATAATCTAAACCTTAACACCCTTTATTAAGGTATCCTTTTCCTACGATCAATTTAGCTTAACTTACTCTATGGCATTAGAAACACAAAAGGGTAATTGCCACGCTTAAAAAAGTACGTCAAATACCCATATATTGATCTAGTTATATCCATTCCACCTCATTACACCCTCTGTCTATCAGGTTCATTCTTATTTTATAATCCCATATGTGACTATGGTTTATGCAACCCATCATTATGTAGTCTCCCCCTTTCTCAGTAGCCTAATCTCTGTCTGGACCAAATATTTTCCTAAACATCTTGTTTTCGAACATCCTAAATATATTTTCGTCATTTTAGGTACGAAACTATGTTTCACACCAAAATAGAACACACGTTAAGGTTATGGCTTTGTATATTCTGTGTTTTACATTCCTTGAAAGCAGGCGAGATGACAACTTACTGACCGATTAATAGCATGCATTTCTGGACTATATTATTTTCCTAACTTCCAATCTAATATCGGTATTGCTAGTTAACATTTTATTTTAACAGTACTTATAAAAGGTACAGTTATTTTTCTCCGCTGTTATTCATGGCCCGCTAATAATATGCGCCTTTATTCGCTAGACCTCAATCACTCTTTAACGACAATCGACTAGTTTTTTTTTTGTTTTTTTCTACGTTATTATTGATCAGTCGCCAGATTTAGCTCTTTTTAAGTAGGGCATCATGAATACCTTTACAAGCAGTTATATGGGAGGGCTTTGGCATAGGTCACGGTATAATCTTTTCCTCAAATCGACAACTTCCTTTTATTAATGTACAATTTACTAAAGAAAAATAGTAAGAATATTCCAGGTAATACCTTCTATTGAAGAACAGTACAACTCACCAACATAGTTAATAAAGGAATTAAAAAATAAATATTTATGCATAAAAACTTATCGCAAAGTATATTTTTAAAGCACTTAAGAATTCATCCAACATCAGTCGCTGGCACATTTTTATGATGTTCAATTCGTCACAATTTCAATTTTTGATACGACCGAAAATATAAATTAGTTAAACAATAATTTCTTTCACATGGATAAATCTACGATTAGTAGATTTTATGCTGCCATTATTTTAAAATTACGCTAAATAATTTCTAAGTTGTGAGTTGATATTATGATCAGTTAGTAGTCTATGAAGCTTACGTTAAATAGTCAAAACAAATTTATTCAAACAAAAATAACTGAGTCAACTAGAGAGTTTCAAATTCAAAAAAATATATTGGAATCGATTTGTATCTAGTTCAATTGGTTGTATCAAGGACATATAGGAGTTTTTGTTAAAATACAGTAAAATAATGTTATCTCCATTCCCACTAGAGTAGGATTAATATTCTTAAGGAAATATTAAACTTTTATATCATACCATCTATTTAAACCTCGCGAAAAATCATACATTTGATTAAATAATAATAATATTAAAAGTTTTGTACTGTATTACACAACTTTATGATTAAATTCTCTTTTAACCACATGATATAGGTATTTCAAAGGTTTAGACTAAATCTCGTAACCCTTGAACGCGTGGCTAGTATTATTCGGTAGACTTAAATAATAGTAAACATATGTTTATCCATACTGGTCAAGTAAACTAGGCAGTGTTTTCCACGTGATATTCATCACTAGGGTTCTCCAATCCACCCTACGCACTTTTGCGGGTGCACTTCTTTTAAATTATCTTCCTTAACTGCAATACTTAGAATAAGCCGTTAGCTGCTTCAGTATTTTAATGATTTAAAGTATATTCTACACTAGAGGTTAAAACGCTAGCAACCGCGTCTTTGAATGAAACCCTTGTTATCAAGTTGGAAAATAAGAGTTTTGACCGCCACCTCTGGAGGCGTTAAAACCGCCTGGCGGTAGAAACGTGAATCAAATTAATCCTGACTTTAACATGCAGTTGTGCCTCAATGTCACAACAAGTCTTTGAGAAGGAATAATAAATACTTTTCCTCAAGATGGTATCACGTTTTGCAATATTTTCATTCACTAAACCCAGTATTTCATCAAATGAAACCACACATTTCTATAGAACAAAAATAACTCCTCTGGGTAGATTCTGTGATTCATATACATAATATGAAACTCTCCTGTTGTGGGTTGAGTACATTAACGCCTCTTTTGACGAGATTATTTTTTTTTGGTGAGAATTCCCTCCAACAAAATAAGTTCCGCAATACAGCTGTAAAGTACAGTTGTAAAATTTAAATTTTAAGACCATTCTACAAATGTGGAAGAAACAACTGCAGCAATTAAACCACTAGTGTAGAATCGGTAGCATTTTGATAGATGTTTAACAATCGCTTTTTGACAGTCAGGTGTAGATTCAAGATTTTGGGGGCATAAACTAGCGGCAAAACCACCGCGTTTTAACCACTAGTGTATAATTGGCCTAAGGCGTAACTCTCGCAATAGACTAGACTGCCTACGATGGAAAGATCGGGGTTCAAATCTAGTCTGCGTGTAATGAGGATGATTTTTCCTAATCTCACCGTGGCCACATAAATGTTGGTACAGTTCCTCTTAATAGAACCTAAACTCATTTATAACACGCAAGCGTAGTTATTACATATATGTATAATCCGAACAGGTAGTAAGACGTGATATGAAAAACACGTTAGTAACATTTGTATTGAACATGGTGATTTTATCTATTTTTGCAAAGTTACATTTTTGATTTTGTGTTGCAAGGTATCTAGGTTAGGGAAGAGGATTTTTTTTGTTCTAGAAGGGCACATGTCACTTCATAGATTCCTCAGTAAGCTACACACTTCATGTATAGTAAATTTTGCCACAATTATATTGAGGTACCTAATTAAAAAAACAAGGTTTTTTTAAACATTAGGTTGTAAAACAACAGGCTATTTTTATTTGAATTAATTCAAAATAAACATATATTGAGTTTATAAACGAGGAAGATATATAATTGACCAAATACGCAATAAATAAATAAAAAAAAGGCCGCAGGTTCCTCATCCCTGAACTAAAACGGAGGAACAAGAGTGCAGCGGATAGTAGGAGGTTAACTCATTAATACAAATTACCTCACTGTACCAACTTTTAGAGCGCATTAACATATTAATGACATCTAGATAGTATTATTACAGCTATGCGTTGTAGAGAATAACCAACGCTGCCCAAAATTCTTTTGGTTGGAGGGTATGCGCTTGAGCTCAGATGGCTAGAACTATTCTCATTATGGTGACAGACATATATAGACGTGGTCCTAACACGCGTGGCCGGCGGTGACACTTTGACAAATAGTAAGTTCTACCGGGCAATACATCATTATAATCAAATTACTATTCTGGGCTTTTGGTTCTACATGGTTAGGTAGTTTATCTTGTGAAACGTAATCAGGGCATAATAAGTTACATTTTCATCTATTTAAAAATAATCAAATTGGATTTTAATTGTTTACATGTGTTAACATAAAGAAAATGATATGATAAATATAATAAATTATTTTGATTTCATATTCGTTTGAATTCAGGTTTAAAAAAAGAAACGTTGTACATAGTTAAAGTTTCCTGTTCGATTCCTAAGGACAAAAACGCTCTACCGTTTTTCTAACCAGGTCCATCCTATATTCATTGTAATACATCAATATTATTATTTTAAGGTAGAATATGTATGTTTTATACACTATTTGCATAATATAAATAATTACAGAAATTTTGAATGATAGCAGTTTATCGTGAAATTAGTCGCAAGATTTCAGTCAAACAATAAATAATAGCAAAGTAGTAAATTGTGTATTTTTCACTTGATAGAGACTAAATTGGTTTCAGTGAAATGTTTTTTTTTTTATTTAAGATTCTTATTATTAAATTTGATTGTATTGTTGAAAATGTGGTAAACTTGTTTCACTGGTTTCAAACAAATAGTTTTATTTAGTAGAATATAGAAAAAAAAATGCATCACAAAGTAAAGCCTGATTTGAGCTATATTGCCTACCTAAGCTAGATGTTATCAAAGGGAATATATGGAATCTAAATAAATTGATATAATTACATTTCTCGAACCTACAGCTAACATAATATGTAGTCTGCTTCAGGTACCACATGGTGTTAGGCGTCACTTTCCCAATAGTCCAGACTGTCGATTACAGGAAGATCAGAGTTAGATCCCATTATGGTGTACTTATAGTGGGTTTTTCTTAAATGGTTTCCAACTCTCCCTCCACGAAAATGAAAATACACTTCCTTTAAATTCAACCTACCCATCCCTAAAACATTATCTTAACTTATACATGTGTGTATAGCCTGAGCGGTTATTAAAGCGCGGTGCTGAAAAAAAAGAAGTGAACACATATTTGGTGTACTTTGTTTTAATGTTAACTTATATGAAACTTTTTTTTTTACAATATGTTAGATAGTCCCGAAGAAGGTCATCTCCTCTGTTGTCCATTCCAAACAAAGACCACAAATATAATTTCATTGGGGCGTTGGCTGCTTTAATGTCACTTTAGACCGAATTTCCTGTTCTGTCAGAAGTTAAGATTTCTGGTACTGTTGACGCTACCCCACAAGGTTTCCTGCGGACAGACGCCGGAAGCCACTGGGTCTGCTATTGGATCTCGACCTCTGACAGGGTTGGGTGGGAGCCAACTACGAAGAATAGTGCTCCTACCCGCTTCCCTCTTCTCAGAAAGAACATATTACGTAACTGTTACAAAATGAGGATATTATTACTATTTCAACGGATTTCACAATATATAAATTATCTGAGAATGTTAGTAGAAAGCAGAAAACTCTTAAGTTCATAAATAAAGAACCGTTTATAAACAAGAAAAATTAGTACTAATAAGAGGGAGACTATCCCAATAATTATAATTAATATAGTTAGAAATTAATACAAATTTTATTTTAGCAAAGCTATAATATTAACATCATTTTATTTTCCTAGAACTAAAATATATTTTGTAAACATTTTAGTAGTAGTAAACATTTCTCTCACTGAATAAGCTATCTATCTAAATGGTGGAATTTTTTTTACGAACTATTAGAATATATACAATACAATAACATGAACATTATATCTTTCTTCCACACAGATTGTGTGTTTCGTACACCACGTCATCACAGTTTCGGTTAGCTTGAAAACAAAGAAAAATATTACACTTATTATAATCCCTTAGGGAAACTAGTGGATATGCATCTCAGATGTTTATTTTTACAGTCAATATCTTACATGAATTTTAACCTTGAATCCAAAGAGACTTAAAAATACAGATAACTTTATCCACTCAACGCAGGTCACTAGAACCTATTAAACAATAATAAAAAAACTAAAAAAAACTAATACGTCTAAATTGTAATATTCTTTATAAATTTAAATACGTAAAAATATGCAAACATTTGAAAAATTTTCATTAAAATCTTTTATTAGAAATTTAGCTCTTAGTTTGTATTCCTCCAGTGAAATTTTCCCAGTTATATTTATCATCCTAACAAAGTTGGTGGCAATCTGTTCTCAATTTCACGCACACATTTTAGCAAGAGCCTTAAAAAAGACCAAGATATAAAAAATAGCATATGTATATCTAATGCATATCGAATTTAACAACGTTTTAAGAAACCGCTCATACAAAACCTTTCTAAGCTCAACATTTTATCAATGTAGCCAATACATTTTAGGGAGACATCAGTTATGGTTCCATCTAAAGGCTTCCAATGAAAAGTCTAGGTCTTTTCAGATATCGACGTCTTAACTGAAGCAATGAAAGGAAATGGCGGGTAAGGGAGGTAAGGGTGAGGTCTTAAAATGGGGGAACTCAGTCGACTTTCTTATCTCCACTTTCCTTCGTTTCACCCCCCCAACTATGCATCTTTTGTCACGCCACATGGCTCGTTCCTTCTGTCAGACTTGTAAAAATAAAATGAATCTCCCACGAATAATCTGGTTAAAAATAGCTAAAGCCATTCATATAAAGACTAGGCAGATTATCAACGTAAAACATAGGCGGATCAATAAAAACAAATTTAATATTTTCTTATTTAGAATGATTGAAATGTTCTTTTAAAAGCATAGCATTCATTTTACATTATATTTCCCAAATAATAGTCCATGGTTATCTAGGTTTTCTTACACTCCAATTTTTTGAAATACCTAAATATCTCAAATACGACTTATTCTGAATTATGTTAAATATAATTTTAGATTTTAAATAAAAAAAAACTAAATATTTTTCTATTTATAAACTTGCAAATTCAAACATTAATTTTTTTAATTATAATTATGTTTTTATGAATTTGTATATAATGATTCTTTAATCTATTTTCTACAAATGGATAAAATTCATTTATGACAGTCAAAAAGATTTACGGAAATTTTTTTTATTAAGTTTTTGGCTTAAAAAATAATCATTCACCTCTATCTAAATACGTTGATATTCAGATTACAAATATGTATAAAACTGGCAGTACAATTTCAGCACCAGATTATTACGCGCTTTTAGAATAAACCTTATCCTAAAAGATTTAGATTATTTTCAGTTGCATTTTACGTGTGTATAATTATTTTTTGTCCCAATATTCCGTTGGTTAAATATTGTTTTAATAGTACGTATGACACTAAAGGTTTAACACAAGGGATAGGGACGATTAATATTGTTTAGAGTTAATTCACCAACATTTGTGGTGAGAGATGAAAGGAAAATCACAAATAAATGAGAAACAACTTTCACAAGGGGAGGCCACAACGTTCGGATCACGGATTATCTTCAAACTTTGTACACTTATAGTAGTCCATTAGGACAACATAATGAGCAAGTAGTAACTTTATGCGTTTGGTCGTTTACTTGTCGATAGTTATAAATATAATATTTTTTGTAATAATAAAAATTAATAAATAGCCAAATAACATTGGAAATTCAATTAAAGTTCATGCAAATACATGTATTTCTTCGTTATATTACCTTTGAATTGTAATATATATATGAAAGAATATGACCAGTCTTGAAAAAAAAGAAGATGAGCGGGACTCGATCCAGCGAACCAGTGATTACAGAGCTTGAACGCTAACCACTCTACCGCCACCATCTCGTGCTTACAGTCGCAACGCACCGGTACATATTCGACGCGTCAAACTTCTCTTGCGATTTTCTCGAAAACGCCTAAGTAGTACGCCTTACTACTTGCTCATTATGTTGTTCTAATGGACTACTATAAGTGTACAAAGTTTGAAGATAATCCGTGATCCGAACGTTGTGGCCTCCCCTTGTCAGTATGGTTGGACGATACTTGAGACTTGATGTCCCCGGAAATCCAGTTTATTTGTGATCTAGTACCCCGTGGAGTCACCGGTGAAAGCATATAAATTAAAGAAATTCATAAAAATATATAAAGCTATTTTATAACTATTAAACGATTGATATTTATTTAATCGGGTGAAGAAGCTTTAGTTTGTTTGTAAATAATTAATTAAATAATAATTAATAAGATAAAATTATGTATATAGTAGAGAATTTCACAAGTAAGCGACACATACAACTTACATCCCCCTTAAAATGTTAGTAATTATATTTTTCTATGTTGCTTAGATTGTTATAATCATTACATTTTAGAGAATAAACTTAGTTTGGACTTAAGAATTCATAGACAACTATTTAATTTCTAGTTTTAATATTTAAAATTTCCTGATAAGATTTCAACTCTACATTATTATATGTTTATATAATTAAGGCATGTGTGTATTTATATGGTAGTGTTCTTGTTGACCATAGTAAATAACATTTTATAATCATGTGCGTGTATGACGAATGCTTTTCAATAAAGAGCCTTTATTTTGATTATAGAAAAAAAGTACATTAATTTTTATTAACTCGGAACTATAAAAAAAAATTACACCTTCAACAAATAGCTATGATAATATAATGAAAATATCAATATACTACTTTAATAATACTAATATTATCAAACCAATACTCTTACTTTAGTACAAACATCTTTAGTGGTATTCAACTCTAGCCCATTAATATTTATCTTCACTTGAGCTGACGCTTTCTTTCAAATTCTCTAGGGGAAGCAGAAGGAAATGCTATTGATTTTTTGGACTATTGAGGTATATTCCTCCTTGACCTCTCTCGTTGGAAGAATGAAAATTGTTTCTCAAGCTATTGATTTAAATACGTAGCTATTTGCCTCCAGTCTGTGATAAATATATAGATAAATCACAGGGGAAATAACACAGTATGAAACGTGCCATTTTCATTTGACTCTACCAACACGTCACGTAGACTTTCCATCTCCTTTCAAAAATAAATTTAAATATATTTTTTAAACCTGTCATTCAGAATCAGTTTATAAAAATAATACATTAGTTCAACATTTAATATTTTAAAGTAAAGTGTTGTAGAATTAATTTTCTTTTATATATATTTTGTGTGTGTGTGTGTGATTGAGCCCCTGATTTTTCTCGCTAAGATGTACTTTAAGGCTTTGTAAGAGGTAGAAGATGATGTTATTTCATTAACTAGTGTAAGATAAAGACAAACACTATTACTAAAAATTCATAATCATACAATACAACAATTTAGAATAATATATTATTTAAGAATATTTATTATAAAGCTCTACTAACTTCAAGTTACATATTGATGAAGCTATAGTCCAAAATTCATATAAAGAACCTTATCTAAGATTTTGAAAGTGTCTGGATCTACCTTCACGCATTCATACGTCAAGTCATGTAATCTTCAGCTGTCTCTTTAGATAGATATTATCAAAACCTATACAATTACACTAATCATCAACAACAACAGTTTCCAGTCCGTGTCCGGGTCAGTTTAGTAAAATGCCTCCATCTTCCTCTTTCCTTCCACCATTAATTGCTTCCATTCTTCTTCTCTACCTTCTATCAATTCTGTTATCTGCTCCCCATATTTTTATTGGCCTCCCTTGTGGTATTTTAATAAAATTGATACAATAGTTAGTCACTATCAATTTGGTTACGAAAAATTGTTTAGATTTTCTAAAAAAGCACTTTATATTAATATTGGACTAAGTTAGAAACTCTACGGACTCTCATGCTAGTTTGCCATTATTATGACAGTTATATAATTATTTATTGTAAAAATATCCACGAATGTTTATTTAAAATAATTCAAATCCTTTCTTCAAATGTGTACACACATCATATCTAGCTGAATTTAGTTGTTTATGAAATGGTATTCTAATAAACAACAAATAATGGTCTTAAGCTCTGGGACTACCAGTATTTGAATCAAATCCAGATTCCAAATGTACGTCCAAAATAACAAGGTCAAAAGTGTCGTAACATCGTGTAAACCGAAGTCGACCCATGAGAAAATAATGTCCGGACGCCATGACATCAATCATGGAGGAAATAACCGGGAAGGTAGGTAAAACCAAATAGTTATCTCTACGCATCACGCGATTTTAATAGGTATTCAAAATAAGTCATAAGACATATCATATATAATCTAGTTAAGATGTCAGATAAAACTAATTGCCTTTCTTCTCTTTGTTAGATATAGATAAATTGAATACGATGTTTTAAATAGCTGTCACCCGCTTCGGTCAGCGCATTCGCGTATAACTCATTACCCTCGCAGCAGACAAGACTGACGATGACGGGGAGATCGAGGTTCGAATCTGTGTCTGGTGTACTGAGGCTGGTTTTACCAAAATGGGTTTCCACTTTGCCTCCACGAAAATGTGGGTACATTTTATATATTTATAACCTTCCTAATACCTAAAACCAATTTCGTTATTAGTATACAAGCGTATATCCTGAACGGGTAGTAAGACACATTGCTTATTTTATCAAATAATATTTTTTTTATTTTCAAGCTATATAGGTTATACTAATTACGATTGTTGAAAATAATAATACCAGCTAATGATATTTAATATCAATGCTCCAATGAAGCTAACGAGTGGAGCGTCAACTATTATTATTATTATTATACTTTATCATAAAATAATGTATTTAAAAAAACTCTTCTGTTGTTATTTGATACCAGACATTAATGAAAGTAATTGATTTTGTTTTAAGCTTTTTTTGTTGTATGTTTTAATAGCAAAAATATGTCTGTATTTTCGTTTTAGTATCCTGGTTAAAAGTAGGAGCTGAACTTTTTAAATCACAACATTTGTATCCATAAAATCGTTTCATGGAATCGGTCAAATTCGACAATCTTAAAAAGATCCACAGTGGGAGTTATTTCGTATCTTGTGTTTTTATGCTTAGTAGTAAGAAATTATCAGATAATTAAACATAGTTATTATATCAAATAAATTTTTTCCCACTCTGAAACAAAACAGCACCACTGCATTTTTCATTGTGATATAATTTTTATTTGTAGTATGACTTGGTTCAAGAATTAGTAATTTATAGATGAGCCTCGAGGAAATCTTCATTAATGGGTATGCCGTCTAAATGTCGGGGTCATCTAGTCTGGTTTCCGTTGACGGTGAGACTGGTGTTAAGGTTTTATGAAGGTTATATTTCCTAAATGGTTATCCACTCTCCCCCCCCCCCCCCCCC
>CABEEJ010000699.1:118714-134264 GCA_901482245.1 Timema douglasi | reverse complement strand
CCCCCCCCAGTAGAGCGCAGAGAATTTGGCGCAATCAGGGGCTAGACAAGGGTCGATTGGACCATTTAGGTCATAGGACGCCTTGGCGCTGTTGAGGAAATAATTGTTAGTTCTACCTTGCGAGTTTTGTTTTCATATGGTTAACGTCCTTATAGCCGGTGAAATGTTTATTTGGATGCATCGGCTATTTATGTTGTGTTTACTCGAGATTGGGAATCCTCAATATTAAAAAAAATAAAATCAATGAATAGATTAGGTGAGATTAGTCAGGTTAAGCTTGGATTTGTAAATGTGGTTTATCCTTGTTCCAAATGCCCTAAATTGGTGTTTATAAACTACTTAAACCTACTTAAAGAGATTTCACATAACAGGATCGAATAAAAAGTATAGGAGTCCTTTACTCTTCTATAGTTAATACATAAAATATGTATTTATATGTATATATAAGTATATAATGAAAATAAACTTAACATTTTAATGTATATTTTAAAACCTGATTGGAGAATATAAGTCCGAAAATTGTATAAGATATAAGAGCCAGATACACCTATATATGGCTATAAATATTTTGTTCGGCAATACAAGTTTATGAAAATTATGTTAAATGTATGTGCTACCAAGTGTCTATATGGAGGTTCATTGAAAAAGATAATCAAAATAACCCTAAAAATATTTATTTTTTGAAGAAACCACCCCCCATTCAACAGGTAAAAGAAAGAGCTCAGCTTTACTTACGTAAAAATAGTTCACATGACCTGCCCTGATCAGAATATAAATAGGAAATGTAAAAGGTCTGTCTAGCACTTCATTACTACAAAATTGCTTGAGACACCTATGAAAGAATCAAACTATCTCTAAAAATATTTATTTTTCATGCAAAACACCCCTTGGTAAAAGGAAGGGCTAGGAATTATCTACTAAAAGAGATTTTACATCACAAGATTGGATATAAAAATATAGCTGTGCCTGGATCTTCTATAGCCAACATATATGGTAGAAGGAAGGGCTTGGACTTACATAAAAGAGTACACATGAACCAATCAGATAAAAAATATAAATTTTAATGGTGTGTCTTACACTTCAATACCACGAAATTGCAAGACACACCATACAAAATAATCAAAATAACTATACAAAAATATATCTTTTTCATATAAAACACTTCTATTTAAAATAAAGGGCTTAGAATTATCTACTTAAAAAGAGTTCAAATGAAACGATCGAATAAAAAATTTAGCCGTCCCTCGCTCTTCTATGGTCGACATATACGATAAAAGGAAGGGCTCGCACTTACTTACATAAAAAATTCACATGCTCCGATCAAATTAAAAATAGAAACTTGAAATGGCATCTCTTACTTCAACACCTCACAAACAATAAAATTAAATATTGAAAATGTCAATTTTTCATATAAAACTCCCCAAGGTAAAGGTTGAGCTCGGAAATACCTTCATAAAGAGTGTTCATATGACACGATCGGATAAAATATATAGCTGTCTTTGCTATTCAATGGTTAACATATAGAATATATATATGAAAAAAAATTATATGTATACTTTAAAACCTGATCGAAGAATATATTTTAATTTCAGGCATCTCTGGTAATACTGTTTGATAGAAGTGTTATAAATATATTGTTTGACAATACAAGTTTATGAATATTTGTTAAATCTGAGTGATACCAAGAGTCGATGTAGAAGTTCAGTGGAAAACAATCATAATAACTCTTAAAATATATATTTGGAGAAAAAATCTCCCAGATAAAAAGGAAGGCCTCGGACTTGCGAAAAAAATAGTACACATGACCCGATCAGATGAAAATATAGATAATTTAAATTGTATATCTTGCTCTTCAATCCCTCCCATTTACTTAATAAAGCTAATTAAAACGTCCTTGATCCAAACGGGTCGCCTATCTGTGAGATTGTGTCAATCGTCCTACGGCTCTCCATCTGAATGCGGATACATTTCCTCTGATTTCCACTCTACTATCCCGATTAGTGTGCGATTAAGATATGTATAGCCTGGACGCAAGAGATAAAATAGAACAACATACACACATATTATTGTAGTACCATAGGATTTGAGGGATTCAAAGATTGAGAATCCCATCTCTATTGTTGAGACATCCCTCTCCCTATTCTTTTAGAGGGTGCATTGTTGGGTTACATTTAAGCAGGTAAAAAATAGAGACGGAGTTAACCTCTTAGGACAATACTTTTATTTATTTTTATATGACTACGTAGATATTTACCTACGTGTAAAGCCATATGTAAGGACATTCTGATTTATTCAAGACATATTTCCTGTTTTACGTCTGGTTTGCGATGTTTGTAACAAGCGGCTATTCTTTGTTCCAACTTAAGAAAGACCTACCGTCCGTCTGATTACAACCACAGCCACAAGCATTGCCCCAACCACTGGTAAATGTCCCGAAAATCTTAAGAACTATTTCCACGGTATTACAATATTTCATTTCTAGCAATAGTTATTTATTCTTTTTTCCTCCCCTCCGCTATTATGCCTTCAGGTAAAACAAGGCTTCCGTCCTCCAACATACACTCACCCTATTTGATTTCTATTCCTATCTTATTTCCTGCGCCAACGGATAAAATACAGAAAGGAAAAAAGAAAGTACTCTGGCAATCTCTTTTTAAGATATGGGAAGGGAGTATCTTGAGTGTCCTTTTTTGTCTGATCGTCCTGAGGTCGTTCTTTTATGGGTGGGGCTCTGTTGTTTTCTAAGAAAAAATCCACTTTAACTAAATAGTTTTGTTATATCTACATAGAAAAGAATCACCACTTACAGCAGAAGTGTATCGATTACGAAAGTTAAGGTATTTTTTACAGATTTTAATTAAAAGAAAGGGTTTTTTTGGTACATGTGTGTGTTAGCTGTGTTGTTGATTTTTGGTCACGGAGTCTCAATACAAGCTCTGCTTGGACGCATATGTGCTGATTACGCTAATGTATTAGGGGTGAGGAAGATTGGATGAGGAGTATACCTGTATTTGCGTGTTGATAGAAGTTAAATCCCTTTATGGAAAAAATCCTCAGTACACTCAAACAGGAATTCAAACCTCAATATCTCCATTATCAGCAATCCAGTCAGTCTTTTGCGGGAGTGATGCCCTAGAGCCAAAGGTTCTCAACCTGTTTGTGTTTACTGAACACTTTAAAGATATTGAAGATGAGCTACGGATTTTTTAAAGCAAATTTTGAAATAAAAACATTTTATTAGCCATGATACACAAATATAAACAAAATTTTATGTAATTAATGTTTATTTTATAATGATGAAAACGCTACTAATATAATAGACTTGTATAGCTTTTCCAAACACCACACGAGGCTAATTACTTAATATTAGTGCGTATTAACAATAAGGTCACTCACGTATTGTGTTAAAATTCACTAACTAATTCCCCCTTTTTTTTAAAATTTGATAAGCCCAATTTTACAAAACATTTAAACCTTCATGTTCTATAGCCACTTGAAGTTAGTCTCATCAGTAAACTAACTAAGTGGGAAAATAAACTTTAATTCCAGTTTACTATGAACAGTATGTTTCTCTCTAAATTTACTTGAACATTTTGCACAAAATTATAAACCTAATATTAAATGTAAATTAGTCTACTTTCTGTGCTTAAAAAGAACAAAAAAGATGTGCGTTGCAACTAAATAAAAGTATTTAGGGGAGTTGAATATATTATTTATAATATTTCACTCCAAGTTTCATTAATACTCAATTTTCTTGAGAGTAGTTTTTATTTATTTATGACCTTTTTAATTAAAATATAAAGATAAATGATGTGTCATGCGAATGAATGGAAATTCCTCCTAAGTAAAACTTGGAGTACGCGACTCTGTCTGTTCATACACTTATTCACAGTGACTGAAATTTTGCAAAATAACTTTCTTTATTGATTTATCTCTGTTAACCAATTTTCCTCTACCCTTCTACGTTTCAAATGGATGAATTTACAGAAGAATGGTTGGTGTGGGGAGGGCTACGGGTTCTTTTTCCATGAGAGCATCCTTCCTATTTCCCATTTCTTACGCACACCATCCCTCTCTAGGATCCTCTTTTTTTTTCAGTCCTTCTGTTATTCCTGTACTCCTACGCACTGCGGATGCCAGCCACCCCCCCTTGTAGGACCCTCCAAAAACTCGAGCTCGCCTAGTGAAAAGGGGGTTGACGACGGTTGCGCGTGCGCGCCAAAAGTTCTTGCTGCCATCTCACGGGGACATGCCGAAATGTGGTCAGGGCGCTTACTTGTGTCAGAACCACGAACCGGTGTTGGTGGTTTATGGTATTTTGTCGTGCGGCCGTGCGTCCAGAGTTTTACCCTTCAATTGCGTGTGCGTGCATTCTATGAACAGTACACTCCTACGTTGCATGTGTTTCAAACACACGCCTGTTCCCTCAAACAATGTAAGGTGGTCATGAAATTAGTTAGAATTGTACTAATTGAATACTTTTCAACTCCTTTTCAATCTCCAGCTATCAGTTATTTATCCACAATATGTATAAACTTGTCTATATTTAATAAAATTGTAAAATAATGTAACCATTATGAAAAATTTACGAATAGTCACAAAATATGGTTCATTCTATTAATTTAGTTTCTTCCACTAACTGATCGAGGTGGTTTAGATGCGAAACTTGAAAAACGATCTGACGCAGGGAGCGTTAAAATTTCATAATCATAAGGGAAAAATCTTATAAATCCATAGGGTAATTTTTAATAGCTAGTCATAATAAACTCTACATCATAATATTTTTTTATGAAGCAATCTTCTCTCAATCCTTGTTTAGTACCCAATCATAAAAGCTGTAATCAACGCCCCCTACCTCCAACCCCCCATTACGGAGAATTTTGATGCTTCAGTTATAAAACTTGTCTCCTTGAATCCCTTCTTTCTCCACCTATCCCCCGATAACAGGGTGTGTGTTGTCGAGAGGTTGTCGAGAGGGTTTTCAGAGGGGCGTCAGTGCTTCGTTCAGGGATAGTCATCAACAAGTGAGGAGAGAGGTAATCAAATGGACTAACTGCTCTTTTAACAGCGATAGAAGCCCAAGAGGGCACACGTGTTCACCCGTAACGAGGCGGCAGATGATTGATGATATATTAAGTAGATGAGTAAATCACGGTAAGATATTTTTTCACTGGCGGATTTGTTTCAAAGTAATTCTTTAGGGTTTTCACATGTGGCTAGATGCATGACTGATTATAAAGTTCAATTACAAAACTAACATGTGTACTACTTATATATATTTTAATATATAATGGGAAAACCGAACTTTGTCCTTGTTGTATGCAATGATTTTCTTTTTAAAAGTAAAGTAAAATTCCTTATATTTAATTGTTATATCTATTTGTTTATTAAAAGGTTAAATTTGTACAACCTATTTTAAGATAGAAAAAGAATACTTCAAAGTCTGGAGCATTTAAAAATATATATTATATAAATAAAAGAACACTATTTCACGATTTATTAAAAATAATTTAAATCTAGAGTCATACCTATCGTTTGTTTTTAATTTCACACCTGGTGTTCGAACATTT
Organism: Timema douglasi; assembly: GCA_901482245.1. Classification (NCBI taxonomy): domain Eukaryota; kingdom Metazoa; phylum Arthropoda; class Insecta; order Phasmatodea; family Timematidae; genus Timema; species Timema douglasi. The sequence continues at coordinate 128,694 of CABEEJ010000699.1, read as the reverse complement.
TATTTAAAGTGCCTATCCTAAAGATTGAATATTTAGAAAAAAAATATTGCATTTAATGATCAATTCAATCCAAAGTATTTAACTAAATATAAGATAAGGATGATAAAGAAAATTTAATTTAATCATAAATTGGATCCGCCTGTACCAATACGGCGATAATATATCACACTTGATCTTGGTCAAGATTGAACCCATGATATATAGAATCAAAATATTGACCGTTATTATGAGTCAGTGTTACTTCTTGAAATGATAAAAAGAATGAGAGTACATTAATGGATTCAAAATACATCCCCCTAAGTTAAAGATAACTTATAACCACAAACATCAATTATCAGTGTACATAAATATTTTCAACTCAACCTACCAAAATAGATATATTGCAAGACTATTTCTTATGGAGATGTTTGGTCTGAAACATTAAAATCACTGAAAAAAATCTTAATTATCTTAAAAAAAATTGTTGGCTTTCTTAAAAAAAACTATTTATTTTAGTAAGGTTAGATAATAAATATTTAAATAGGTTACTAGATATTTTCTTTGATCTACAAACTGCAATATTTTGCGTTAAACATCTTTGAAAATAAGATATTCCACTTTTATGAATTTTTAAATTTATAAAAATCTAAAATGCAATAGTTTTAGTGGGACATACTTATACCTTCCAACTCAAATTTGGCTTCACATTTAGTGATTTTGTATATAATATTAAAGTGATGATGAATTTCTTTCATCAACAAATGTAAGTTTTGAATTTTTTTTACGTGAGATTGCGTTGCGTGAGAGTTCCATGGTACGAACGGCTAACCATGCAAATCAAAAGGAATTTGTGCGAACTTTGATAGTTAATATAACTCTATTGTTTATCAAACTCAAAGGCCCAGATTTTTTTTTTTTATTTTTATATCATTCGTGTTTATAAAACAGAGAGCTTTGAAGCTCATTATAAATCTCAGGCTTTATTTTAACTTTAATATTTTCCACTAGACTATTGTTTATAAAGAAATAGTTCGAGATTAATAATCAAAATTAGGGTTTTTTCGGAATTAGGTAGTTTTATGAGACAATTGTTTATAAAACAAAATAGTATTCAGATGCATTTCATTTGAACGTAAATCTATTTACAATAGTTTTATGAAATCTAAAATCTAGGATTCATTTACATTAATAACGGTTTAGTAGTACTTTAATACTTTTATGAGACCATTTTAACAATTTTAGAAAAAAATAATCTTCAAAAGTATACGAGTTTTAGACTTTGATTAATTTATTTAACTATCATATTAAGCCTTTTAGACGTAATTCTCTCATTTGGTTATTTCTGTTTGGGAATATATCAATCTTTGAATTAAGACATAATTTATTCATGGTTTATTATGCGGCGTTTACACTGTTATAATTTAATCATATTATAAAATGTAGCTATGAATGCTTAATTTTTTTTTGTAAATCGGTTTACAATATTAGTGAAGTGGTTTACATTTTCAATAATTTTGTTTTGAATTTGATCCGATGCATTCGTACTGCTTCTACATACTTTTGCAGCTTATTTAGGGTTAAAATTGATTTTGGAACCATATTATTTAAAAAAAAACTTGGGGTGTCTTTTGTGTTCAACTTGTATCTAAGCGGGGAGGTTGTCACTTGACTAATATGTATTAGTATTACGGAACTTTGCGGTATTGTTCAGGGGAGTATTAAAATATTTGGAACGTTTTGTAAGCATTAAGTAAGTCATGGTGGATTGGAGAAACCGAGGTTCTAAGACCACAATATCAACTGTATGGACTTTCGGACCTAAGAATTTGGTAATTTACACTTTTCTTGTGCAGGCACTACAATATAGGGATTTTTTTTAAAGGTTTTTTGGGGGATCGTTTCCCTTTACGGCTTTTTAAGACTATGGATATTATTTCAAGGTCGATGGCATTATCTGATTGGTTTTTCACACTGGTCGGGAGTGGTTTTGGTAATCCTAAGGGGGAATTTGTATAGCTCCAACCAGCTCGGTGACAAAGATGCAGTGTAAAATGTCAGGCATAACAGACTTAGATAATTACATTTGAATATGACAGAGGATAACAACAGGGACCATGCGAACCCGTAACCGGGTATCTATTTAACATCCAGACCTTACTACGACGTAACGTAGAATACATATTTCCTTGTGGCATAGATATATAAAATCTACAACGACCCGAGATCAAAATCGACATCGAACGGTCACAGATTAACTCCGTAAAAGAATTACAGGTGGTGTCGACGCGCTTTGAACTCGCTCAGAAAGAGCTTTCTCAGTACAAAGCAATACAACAGAAACATCTCATATAAGTATAAACCGACCTATCACGCCGAAGAAATATGTGGTGAGTCAGCAAGACAGAACAAGGACACCGCAAGACAGAACAAGAACACCGCTGGAGGGGATTCAAACAGCATCCACTGCAGGGGATTTTACCCCGGGAAGGGACTGGTGATGAATATGGTAAAGGACCTCACGATAATAAAAAGCAAACACATAGGGTAACTGGAGGTGTATTCACACTTCGTACTCCTAGGAAGTGTTACCATTTTGATTCAAGAGTGCCCTTAAGAGAAGAGCAGTCACTATTTCAAGGTTAGGTGTGATGCCACAGGTTTATTTGCGTTCAAAGAGTCAAATAGAGACGAAAGAAGGTAGCCCATTACCTGGGGTGTGGATCCATATGGGTAAGAATCTCTCGAAGGGGAATCCACTGGCTGAATTTAAAAGGCAGAGGAACTTCTGCTGACCAGACCATCAGAGAGATGTATGAAGATTTCTGTCCCGGTGGTACATAATGACATCATCGTAAGGTACTACCACGAATTCTCTCTTAGGAGGACACTTAGGGATCACTAAGACAAGTTAAAAAAGAGAAAGATGTTTTGGGAAAGTATGAACCAGGACATATAAGAAAGTGCGAGGGTCAAGATACGTGTATTCATGCACAGTCAGCCAAAATGATGAGGTATGGTGTTTCATGTTCTGAAGTTATAAGATTTCCTATGCAAAGATTGTTTATAGATTTCTTTGTGGCGCTTCCCCGTAATAAAGAAGGGTTACCCATCTTCTGACAGACATAGACAGTTTTACTAAGTACGTTTGGACGATGTCCGCTTGAAGAGCGACGGCAGACGTGATAGTAAAACTATTGGATGATAATATATTCCGAATCTTTAGATTACCTAGAGCAAGTGTATCCGTTAACAGGAGGCAGTTCTGGTCAATGACTTTCAAAGATGTGAGCTTTGCGGGAAGCATTTGAAATATCACGACTTCGCCTTACCACCCCCAACCCTTTACAAGTGGAGAGCTGAAAAACTTGATTATGGCATTTCATAACGTATATCACAGAATATGACGTGACTGCAGCTCACCTTTAACACACCCGAACACGGGAGTCTGGTCGTCCCACCCGGAAAGCTCGCGTCAACCGGTTGAAACCTTGACATCCTTGCAGGGTTCTAGTAGGCTTGCACGGAAGCGTAGGAGACTCCTCTGTCTAGTAATTTTGGAATATTTTCTTTTGTTTGGTTTGCGCCAGGCCAGTGATAAGAATGGAGGAATCAAAGAAGATATGTAATTTAGTTAATTAGGATTTAGTCTGTTAATCAACATATATATTTGTATTTATAATATATATGTAATCGGTGGCCACCAGAAATATTTACTGTATCCGTAATAGCGTAATTTTTTGTATTCTCCATATTTATGTAGATTTAAGTATATTTTGTACAGTTTTGTAAATATATTTTCTCTGTTACGTACTTTTACTTCGTACGCCATGCTACTTGGTACATATCACTATGCCACTACGCCATTTTATCACATGGTTGACTGATAAATCCCATAAATTGGCTTTTGGCACATGGAAACTATAATTGATTACCCTACAAGTAAGACCAATCCCCTTATGTTGAAGTCTCCTTGATTTGTTTTTCTCACAAGTTAATCATTAAGTTTAATGTCCTACAATAAATTGGACGGGTACAACATAATACACCTATGTAGGGTTTACCAGTATGCAGCATAACACTGGGCACTAAATAATCGTTCTGTCTTTGATAATGCCACCTCACACATCGCGTGACCAGACCCATAAGTTTCTAAGAACCAGACTGAGACACGCTTAACCTCCACCCCCGTAATGTCACCAGAACACGAAGTTCCATCAACAGGAACACATCAAAAACCTTTGATATAATTATCTGGTAATCTTAAAATAGACATGTTTAGTTTAAATTATAAAATGGTTTTATTTATTAATTTCATGGGTAAATATTTTGGTTTTGTATTGAACATTTTAATTTTTCCAAGGTTTGTTCCGTTTCGGTGATAGTAATATTGCCCCTTATCATTCACCAGTAGGAATTCCTGATAATGTCAATATTTATTTTCTTTAGGTATGTTAATACTTTTTTGGGAAGCATTCTATTGAATATTGACTTCTTCAAATACACATTTTAAAAATTAAATTTTCACGCCTAGTTTAAAGTTTTTTTTATTTTATCAAGTCATTTACACAGGTTTATCAATGCAACTTTCTAACCAACTATTATATATATATATGTGTGTGTGTGTGTGTGTGTTTAAGAATAATGAGCTCAAATATATCATACGATTGATTTATATTTGAAATTAGATTCTTAATATTGAAATAAGAGTCAAACATGATATGTTCTTGGTGTAATTCAATCAATTATTGGTCATAATATCCAGAAAATTAATCTTTGAAGTAATATTGGTTGATTGTTTTCTTACAAAAATTGCAGGTAGCCATATGTACTTTGTGTTTAAAATTATATAAATATAGTAAATAGTTTATTGGTCACGTTTGTATTCCACTCAGGAGAAACATAAAATAAACGTGTAATCCAATGATTTTGATTGATTTATTTCACAATCGGATTTCATATTAAATAGGACTAAGATAGAATAAGAAACTTAGATTTATTTAGAGCAAATTTCAAAGTATATTATTTGAAGAGAAGAGTGTGTTCTCATCAATGAACTTCTAGACAAATTTAGAGCCTGAAGCTTTGATGTATTGTACCACTGATCTCTCTATCCAGGCTATCAGATGGTATCAAAGTTAATTTATATTCATGAGGAGAATTAACATGAAATGTAATAACACTGCCTCAAGGGAGGGTATGGAAGAGGGATCTTGGTGGTTGGTGGAGATTTAATAGTTTTAGTAAGAAGATTTTTTCTCGCATTTTATTCTAGATCATCTAAAAAGAATCAACTTAGATATAGCAGTATTTAACAAAGACTTAAAAATGGATGGAAAGGAAAGGTATATATACTTACCAATAATATTAAAGCCTAAAAGCTCATAATGAAAACACAACAAATCACATTAAAGTATTTTTGGTGCACATTAGGTCCTTTTTTCATACTAAGAGGGTAAAAAAATAATTGATTGGTGAAACAATTATCAACATCAAGACAAGTTAAAGTTAATCTTTTAACTCTCTATCGTATATTAAGGCACCTAGTGTGCGCTGAAAGCTTCTGTAATGTATTTTGTGGTGTTTAAATTGTAGACTTTGAGAACTACATGTTTCTGATAAAACATTGTCCTTATATACTCATTGCAATATTTACTAGTGGGTTGTTGTTGCAGAGATGGCTGCAGATTATTGCAATAAAATGTATTTTAAACTTTTTATTGGGAAAAAATCTATATAATAAGCTCTTACTCACTTTTTAGTTAAAAGTTTACTCGGCAAAGGCTATCAACATTACTTAAATTTACAAACTGAAAACTAAATATTTAATAAAAACGTTAATTTTCTCCCTTCACGCCCCAAAGAGAACTTTAAAATATCCCCAAAATGACCCCTGTCCCAGATCTCTATCTATTCGTTGCACAAAACCACTCAAAAAATGATTGAGCTGATATTATTTTTAAACAAAGAATTATTGCGCAGATTAATCACTGCCCACAAAAAGGGAAAAGATTGAAGATTTGCAAGGAAAGTTGGGTTTTATTTTTAGGACACTATGTTTACCGGCAACCTGATTCCTTAATATTTAAAATGAGTGTTCGTTTACCAAATTTGTTCAGTAATTTCCTCTTAATTTATGTTCCAGGAAACGGTCTTATCAAATAATATACATTAAGATATATGATATAGAGAGGTTATAAAATGTGACAGTGAACATGAGAGTTTAAGTGTTTGAGTGTGTGATTGTGTGTGTGGGTGAGTGAGTGTGATAAAGTGAATGTAAAAGACTGAGAATGAGCAATTGAGAAAGATCGAGGGTGCGCGAGTGATATAAAGTATGTGTATGTGTTAGAGAGACAAATACTGGTAAAAATAAATAAAAAGAGTGTGTGTGTGTCGGAGAAGAGAAATAGTGTGCGTGTGTGTTGGAAAAGAGAACTAGTGTGTGTGTGTGCGTGTGTGTTGGAAAAGAGAACTAGTGTGTGTGTGCGTGTGTGTGTGTGTGTCTCGGAGAAGAGAAATGGTGTGTGTGTCGGAGAAGAGAAATAATTTGTGTGTCGGAGAAGATATATAGTGTGTGTGTGTCGGAGAAGATAAATAGTGTGTGTGTCGGAGTAGATAAATAGTGTGTGTGCGAGATTGTGAGTGTGTGGAGAGATTGTGAATGTGTGAGAGTCTGATAAAGAAAGAGAATGTGAAAATATAGATGTGGTACTCAAACATTACGGTACTTTGAAGTACTATTCCCTCAAAATTAAGTATCAACATGGAAACATACTGATATTACTGTATTTTTTAAGAATGTGAAAATATAGATGGAGTACACAACACATTACTTTTAAATATCGTATCTTCAAAAATAAGCGGTAAAATGAAAACGTAGCTTAACATTTGTATTATGTTACTATTTGCTAATATGACCATCAAAACCCATTATTTTAATTAAATAAACATCAAAACACATTTGAAAAAAAATAACACCAAAACTAGATAGTTAAAATGGCTATATTTTTAAACCATTATTCAAGATCATTTTATTATTCGCGAGAAAAAACGTAGAAACATTTTCACTAACTTAACTTTTTAATTTTTGAACTATGTTCAATAGTATTGATTTAAATATAAATTAACCATAAGCACATTCCAATAAACAAAATTGTTCCCCCAGTTTAGGAATATCAATTTAGATGTGTTATGATCAGCATACAAAGAGACATATTCATCCAAAGAGAAAATTGTCATGTGTTCGGATCAACTAAAGATCGAGTTAATTTTTATTTAGAGATTTACAGCCATGCGGCAAATAAAGTTTTCCGTCGTGATTAAACAAAGAATGAAAAACTGAAAATGATTTATTTTTCCCGACATCCTGGACTCCTAACCGTTAAAATGAGTGGTCGTTTATCAAAATCTATTCAGTAATTTCCTCGTAATTTCTATTAAGAGATACGGGATTATCAGAGTGTATATAAGATAGACAAAGCTGCTTGATGCCAAATATCTATTTATCCACTAAATTGTACTTATAAAATAGTATGCATTTTAAATAACTGATGGATGATACTTATAATAAAATCTAATGATTACGGTTGATGTTTATCTAGATATATCTTATAACCATTAATACAAGTAGGTTTGAAAAATGATAGTAGCAACAATAATAGTAATCTTTAATTGAGTATATTATGTACACAGATAACTATACAGTAATCAATATCTAAGCATTTTCGCTATGTAGTCTGCTAATTATTAAAGCACTATTCACGCGCCTGTGAAATATATTGAATGTTTCCCGCAAGCCATATTTGTTCAGCGGGTTATCTAGTTGGCTTCACGCCATACTACGGGCCGTTTGCATATTTATACACTAATGGGAAAGAGATTAGGAAGGAATAATTTAGATGAAGTGTACCCGTATATGCATGTGTGAAGGTTAAATAGAAAGTCATTAAGGGTGTTACATGGTAGAACAAAAACGAGCTGCAGACATTTTGGTATCCTGAATTAGCTAAGAAGTATTTTTTAATATATTTTTCAACAAAATGTAGTCAAGAACTATCTTCAGATTTCTGACCAGTTTTCAAGTTTATTTATTTTTTTTAATTCAACAACGCTTTACAAGAAAATTTGTACATATGAGATTGAAGCAAAAGTTTAGAAACTTAGATTTAGCTTTCCTCTCTCAAATAAAGTGTTTTTATGGGGTCACAACAGATCATATTAACATAATGTGGTATTATTTTATACAATTTATGTAGGATACTACAGATTTTTTAAACACGTTAAGATGAAAATAATACTTTTTAACTGGCCATTGCTTTATCCTACATTTGGTTGGTGTACATGCGAAAAAAGTAAGGCGTCAGACTGGAGTTTTGGATTAACTTGGAGTGAAGTGATAATGTAGGACATTAGACATAAAGAAATTATAATTTGCTGGGACAAATTCAAGTTAAACAAAATGTGTCAATTTGAGAAAATAAGATGTATAAGTGCTTTCAAAACGACTGTCCACTTGCAAGTACTCAACATTTGGTCATGTGATCTATAGCTGTCACTTGTGATATATATTATCAAATATTAAATAACTCTAATAATATTATCAAAGTTGGCTTAAAAATAATATTTACGTATTTTATAAAATGCTTGTCCTATAAAGATATGGGTGCATTTTGCTAACCACCATATACCAGTGTGTGGATGTTATTTTAGTTAATATAATATCTGTGATGTCTAAACCACCTAAATCCATTAAGTTAAATGTTTAGTAGATTCCAAAAAGTTAAAGAATTGAATTTACGTTGATATTTTTATTTCCTATATTTCAATTTATTAGGGGGGACTCTACATAGTTTGCTACAACAAAGGAATTTAACCGTGGTTGTGTGTGTGTGCCGGGTATGCATATCAAATAAACAAAGGTCGTACATGGATTTTTTGTTCAACTATTTTTTTTTTAGCAGCACGTCTTACAACCCATTTGGATTATTCATTTATTTACTAATTACAACAATGGTTTTGGGGATTATGAAGGATACATTTAGAAGTGTACCCACATTTTCGTGGAGAGAGAGTGGGTTACCATTTTGTAAAAACACCCTCATTACACCTGACACATTCAAGTATCGATCTCCCAGTCATCGGTGGTCTAATCTACTGTGATGGTAGCATCTTACACCATGTGGCCACAAAAGTAGGTCATGTATGCCTTAATTACATTGCTGTTGGCGTCTGTGGGGATGTAGAATAGACTTAAAACTTGTATAGTTTGTTTTTCTGGGTACAGGAATGTTGGGGTTTAAACATAAGCTTATAATATGGAAAGTACAATTTCCTAAACGGTCAAACAACTTCCCTTGATGCAAATGTAGGAATATTTCCTCAAAATGTATACCTTCTTTATAGTTTTTATTTAGCATCGCATCTTACTAGCCGTTCAGACTATACGCTTAAGTAATAATTACGCTAATGAGTTAGGAATTAGGAAGGCTGAACATAGATGAATTGAGCCCTCATTTACTTGGAGGTAGAGCAGAAAATCATTTAGGTAAAACCACCTCCAGTTCACCCAAGCGAGATTCGAACCTTGAGCTACTCGTCCTAAGCAGTCTAGCTCAACACGAAACTAGCGTGTTGCATAACCACGCCACTAAAGTGGGTGATTAAATGCAGATAGCCCAGACGTGTATTAAGATGGGGTTTAAGAGATTTCATTATTTTATGATCAAATTGATCATTATAGTTCCATCAAACATTTATTTTCTTATTAAATTTAAACCTGGAAATTAATCAAATATATTTTGTTTGGCAGAAATATAACAAAGTAAGTAATTAAAATTCTCGAATGGTTCGTTTTGTATTTTTATCTTGAATGTTATATCAACTTATCACTCTATCATCTTCTCAGCGCTCAAAGCGAGTGCTCTAGACGACATCAATATTGACGTATCTGTATATGTGAAGCTCAGATAGTATCGAACACGTATTTTGTGTCGTCCGTGTAT
>CABEEJ010000699.1:106591-118660 GCA_901482245.1 Timema douglasi | reverse complement strand
CCCCCCCCCCCCTCTTTCCACGGTCGAGGTCACGTTTATTTGAGCAACAACAAGGCGGGTTCCATAACCCCTCGACCCATCCTACATCACACACTTCAGTTAAGCGAAGCGAACAACCCCTCCCTCTTTCCCCCTCCATTGTTTGTTGACTGACGTCATTCCAAACCAGACCTGTTTGTATCTCGTTCAGGCATAGTAATCTTCCAGGTAAACAGTTCATCTTGGCGAAAATACCCGATTGGCTGGTAGGTATGTGATGGAAGTCCTCCGTATCACTTCTTTGTCATCATCATTATCAAAAGTTTCCAGGCTGTGACTGGGTCAGTTTAAATAAAATGTCTTCTTCCACTATCTATCCAACATTCTTCCCCAATTAGCCACTTCCATCCTTTTTCTCTCGCCTGCATACTTTCTGTTATCTGCTCCTTCCATCTATTTCTTGGTCTCTTTTGGGGCTATTTTTCCTACATACTTCTACCATTCTCTTTGATATTCTCTCATATTCCATCCTCATTACATGACCATACCATCCCAGCCTTGCTTCCTCTATTATATTATTGTACTTCCAATCTTTCCTCGACAACTTCAATCCAGATCACTTTCCTCGTGAAGGCTAACATGCTCTTCACAAACTTCACTTTTTGTGGCGATACAAAAAAGAAAACAGACATAGGTTGGTAAAATTAAATTGTGAGCGGGGATTTTGTAAACTTTGAGACTAACCTAGCAACATGAATGTGATAACGAGACTAACCTAGCCACATGAATGTGATAACGAGAGTCCAGTTTTAGTAAGAAAAACCTTATCTGACAGCTATAAAAATAACTTAATTTGTGTAAATAAACTCACGCGTCAAGTAATACGATTTGCATATGTATTTTGGTATACATAATATCAATACTTATAAAATTAGAATAATAATATTATAAGGTAATATCAATGTTTAGGGAAACAGAATTATATTTTATAAAAGGGTATTTATATTAACATTGGATTGTAACTGTTCGAATCATGTGTAATTGCGTCATCCATATCACTTCTTTTTTACGATACTTAAAAATAATTGGTACGGTACACCCCACAGAATTTCTTCCCCTTTTATCTTAAAATAAGACATTTACTAAAAACTCGTAAGGTTTGTTAAACGAAATGAAAAGGTATATACATTGTTATAGAAACACTACACCAAAGATAATAAATTAAATAATAAACTTAGTTACTTACTTACTCTATGACATTAGGAATTGGAGAACCGGTGCTGTTAGGGGACTAAATGAGAAAAGATAAACATATCTTGCCACAAAAGAGTATAAGAATTAAATTCATTTTCCATAAATTCATATTAAATGTACACATTAGTGTAGTTAAAAATATTGTTAATTTCCTTTATATTTATAAGTATAATCTTAGTAGCTTCAAATGTCCACTGCAAACCGAGTAAAGTTAGTAAGCAGTATTGTGAAATTTATTTGGATTTAACTATGACAGATATTTCTTTGTTGATAAATTTTGACTAAAAATGATTCATTACTATTTTTAACAGAAACTAATGACAATAATTAGTTATTGAATACTTTATGTATAAACTACACAAATTTTTTTTCTATTTTTTTTTGTTCAAGTTTATCCTATAATTCAATGAAAGCTTTTTCTCTTTATTTAAAAAGTTTCTCATCAAATGTTATTAATTTTTCAGGACAGATATTTGAGAAAGGTTGCAATCACCATATGAATAAAATTTTACTATGTTTCTAAAGAAGAAATATTTGATGAATTTTGTACAAAATGTTTTATTTTAAAAACTGCTAAAATAATTACCTATTCTCGTGTCCCCTCCATCCCCCCCTTAACTATACTTGACAAATCCAAAGGGGATTAATGTAGCGGCCACCCAAAATAACCTACCATGGATACTCAAAAATAAATATTGTTGGGTGTTTGGTGTGTGTTTGCTGACCCTGTTTGTCCAATTAAATACAAACAAAGGACCCAAATATTATTATAGCTTAGGATAACATTGAACTAACTAATTATCATTAATCATTATTAATTTAATCATCAAGTATGGGGAGACCATCCATGTACATCATACAAGCGCAAAGCAAACAATGTTGTGTATGATCAATAAATGAGTTAAGTAAATAGGACTCGAATTTACAGGCACGTGTATTAATCCTCAAACTCTTCTACTTTGGTCTGCCAATTATGAGGTTTATTTGGAGGAGTCCCTTTACTTGCCTAGTAAATTTCAATTCCATTTACTGAGAAATAGCTATTTGTATAAGTTTCAGAGATTTTGAAGCGCCTCCTTCCCCGAAAATATCTTCTACAACTCATTATTCAAAAGTGAAAATTTCAAGATTTACTAACTTTATTTTCCTTTATAGCTCTTTTCCCAATTATAATCTTTTACCTAATTTAAAAATATATGTTTTAATCATATCACCCCAATTTCCCAAAAACCCATTTTGAAATTTAACCGTTTTAGGTATTTCTTGTTATAGAAGGCAATCCCTCTTAACTTCATGCTGAATTTGAGTTTTCCAGCTTCTCTATAAATGTTTAATCCTTTTTATGGTAATTTACACACATACTTTCTGCATTATATATATAAACTGTAATATCATGTAAATATTATAATTATAGTTTATTTGAGGCTTTCTGTATGAACTGTAAAACAATCACTAGTATTTTTTCCTAATTACTCACAACGCAAACAACATCCTTTAATCAACCTTCCTTTCTGATATTTATAGCAAAGTGTGATTTTTAAGTCAAAAACTATCAATAGTCTAAAAGTAAAATTAGCTTTATAAAGCTTAATAGCAAATATTCCTTTAACACAGGGAAATTTTTTACTTTACTGATCCGTTAAAATGTAACAATTTTATTTTAACTCGTTTATATTAATATAATAGTTAAATGACAATACTAGCAATAAATATGTTAATATAATAAATATGTTATTATTACAATTTTGTATCAATAAATTACTTTAACATGACAAAAATATTTAAATAACTATTGCACATATTTATCATTGGTAAATTGCAAGTGTAACTTTAAAATATTTACAAAAGCCTTATAAAGACAATCCATCTTGCTTGGACCACATAATAATTATTTATCAACTGTTATTCTAAGATTATATCTGTATGAGCTATAAGGATACTAATTTGTCATATTTTGCCAAATAAAAGTTTTCACAGATAATCTATTATACAAATTAATATTTAAAGTAAAGCTTCACTTTAGCCTACATTGTAAGCAATCCACGATACTTTCGTCAATTACTCGCAACAAATACAGATAAAAGGAGAAATATATTGTATAATGTTTTATTTTATGTTAAGAAATTGGTATATGCTCATATCTTAGTGTGTGTGTGTGTGTGTGTGTGTGTGTGTGTGTGTGTGTGTGAGAGAGAGAGAGTTTTTTGGGTAGGGTAGTGTGGGGGGAGGGGGGAAAGACCGAGAGAGCACTACGTCTTACTAACCGTTTTTGCTAAACGTATACAGTATTTATTTTAACGGTAATGTGTGAAATCCAGGCGTTCTATAAAATGCCTAGCTTCCTATATAATTCCTTAGTAGCTTTAGCAGTATGAAATAAATTAGTTTTGTTGTTTTATTTCATACTTTTCGTAGGAAATGTATATAATAACCAGTAATTATATATTAGTGAGAATAATAGCTAACCTAAACTAACCTAATTACCATATTTTAAAATAACCTAACTTGACCAACTTAAATCCTAGGAATTAGGTGAACCTACAAAAAAAAAAAAACTGCGCAAAACTTACATAAAACTGGATAAAACAATTGATAACATATTCCGAGACTTCAAAAAAACAATGGTCTTGAAAATAAGTATGAACTACAATAACAAAACTCATTTATTTAATAATTTGTTAAAAACCATTTTGGCATTATATAGAACAGCTAGATTTCATACATTGCCGGTGACATTTACACTAAATGGGGAAGGAACGTAAAAGGTAGAATTTAAAGTAATTGTTTTCACAATTTCATGGAGTAGAAACCCATTTAAGAAAATAACCACCCCGAGTAAAACCATCTGGGACTCGAACTCTAATCTCTCCATCCGTAGGTGGACTGTATGGGACGAGGTGGGTGCTTTAGCCCGTATACCCAATTATGTGACTTACAAACTATGCTTCCCTATGTATGTGCAAATCAATAAATGTCCTAACAGAATCTAGTGCCTTTTCACTAATTAAAATATATAATTACACTAAAATAGAATCAAAACTTTATAAGTTTTATTCTATTTATAAAGTTTTAAATCTTTTATACGCAGTCCAATTTTAATAGGAAAGGATTTAGCTTATAACATATTTTCTAGTTATCTGCAAACTGTACATGTCACGTTTTATATTTATTATCAGCAACCATAAGGTAAATCTAATGAAATAGCAAAATTGTATTTATTGTGAACGTAAACAAAATTTGTATTTTCTAAAAGAACTTTCCTATGAAAATTGACCTGTAAGTTCCAAAAAACATTATGTTCACTCTTGTTCCAAGTGAGGTCGTGACCAACTCGAATCAAACAGAACCTCTCTCTTTTACCTAGTTTGTGATTATCTGTTTTTGTTTTCAAGGTGCTAGAAGTACGACCCCCCGCCCGAGGAGAGTAATCAAGAAATCTCATCAGAGCGCATTCAGGTGTGATGAGACGTTAAACGACGCCGCTACGTAGACATGGGGAAGAAAAACTCCAAATTGAAACAAGACACCATCGATCGTTTGACCAAGGACACATACTGTAAGCTGGATATTTTATTTTTTCAAATAAATATATTTGGATTAATACAAAAGCAATATTGAGTTATATTCATACTTTTTTTATGGGAGTTGTGGAAGGAGGGATCTGTAGGAGAGATTTTATTTATTTTGGTTTTATTACAGCATTTTTCTACCCGTATGGGCTATACGCATATTTAATAAATATGCTATAAATGAGAATAGGTTGGATTTAAGGGAAGCGCACCAGCATTTACGTGAAGATATGGGAAAACCATTCAGGAAAAACCGTTCTAAGGACACCCAACTGGGATTAGAACCCCGATTTCTCCATCATCGACCATCCACGCTATTATGAAAGTGACGCCTTGGCTCATTTGAGCAAACAAGCGTTTACACCTTACTAATTATCTGGATGATCAATATATTTGCATTATTAACCAAGTAAAGATTGAGTAAGGATAATTAAGACGAAGTATACCGTCATTCGAGTGGAAAGAAAATAAAACCCTATTGAGGAAAAATCATCTCAATACACTCAACTAACTGAAAAATCAGACAAAATGAGACTGATAACTTTATAATTGAGTACACCTTTTGGATCACACAAATGTATTTAGTTTCATTAAGAGTTGAATTTGCATAACGCTTATATACCATAGTCAAACATAGATTTAGTTGCCCCACCATGAAGAGTTTAGAAGACAGGAAATTAATTTATATCTTCAAGAATGTTAAGAGGAGAAATGAGTGGGATAATTATGAAGGAGCCAGTGCAGGATAGGATATATATATATATGTCATAACTAAAGTTCTGTGGCCATGTGAGGAGTATGAAGGAGAGGATATTAAAGAAGATGTTGGATATTGAGGTAGTGGTGAGGAGGAGAAAGGCCAAGAGGAAAACTTATGGTTAAAGGGTGTGCAGAGGAGTGTGTAGGAGAGAGGTGAGGATTGCGTCATGGTGGAGGAGGAGTGTGGAGGAGAGAGGCGAGGATTGCGTCATGGTGGAGGAGGAATGTGTAGGAGAGAGGCTAGGATTGCGTCATGGTGGAGGAGGAGAGCTGGTTGGAAGAAAGGAGACATTGAAGAGGTTTGTGTTACAAATATACCCGGAAAATGGCTGGAAACTGTTTATGTTGATGAATGACAACAACAAAAAATTTAATTCAAAACTGACACCATCTGTAAAAAAGACTAAATTTTCAGAACACATTAATTGAACTATACACAGATTTAAAAAAATTATCTAACTTCTATTTTACATTTTATTCTATCAGGTCCTTTTTGTCTATCCAATTTTTTATTCCCACTTTATTTTAACAGCACACATTCGCATATGAAGAATATTTGTCATCATGATTTTATAATTGCTTCTCTCACGCTATCTCTCTTCCTTTATTCCCCGTCTCATTCTCCACATCCTTTGTCCTTCCGTCATATATACCCTCATCTTCCCTCACTGTCAAACATAATTCTACATTTAGTGGAAACTGTTTGAGGCGTGCGGGGAATTCTCAGTGTTGTGCGTGATAGAATTAATGAAGAGTTTCGTAAATAAAGCAGTCGGTGGGTGCCGCTTTAAGAATGAAAGATTGATGAAGAGGAGAAGTTTGGGGTGTGAAAAAAAATAGAGTGAAAAGTGAGGGTAGCGGGGAGGCAGGTGTGAACTTGCGGCATTCCTGAGGGGAAACGCCGCGTAGGCTGCACGATTAATTATTTAGAACATTCCTAATGTGGTGATGCGTGGGTTACAATACGTCTCGCTGTGGGATGGAAGGAATGTATTTATCGCTCGCATTTACGGATATGGCGTTAATTATAAATATAAAGGGTTGACAAGTAAATATGGCACTGTATGTGGGTTTATTAACGTAACAATTTATGTTAATTCAACCCAAATTAAAATCATTAAACTATAGGACTACCTTTTTTATAGTTCCGTAACTAACTGAACGTAATTTAATTTCAATAAAATGTTATTATCGACTAGTTTTTGAAGAGTAGCCATTTCATTTAGATAGTTCCGTTTGATTTTATTATATTGATTAGTTATTTATTTCCAAAATTAAAACCATTCAAATATTAACTAAAACGCCATACATTATAACCCACAAATATTAATATTTTTTTTAGTAGCCAACTAAATAAAATCAACTTAAATCAACAAACTTTATTGCACACATTTTATTTATATTTTCACCTCGAAGTATTTGCTATTTTTTCAAATAATAGTTAGAGAATATAAATTATCTAATTGTTGAAGTATAATTTAAAGAAACTTAAAATGGTGTTTCATATAAGCTAACATGCTATATCTCTGTGAGATTTGATAATTTTTTTTAGTGAAATTTTCTATGTAAGAAAGGAGGTGCGGACCCAATTTTAAAACATTCGTTTCTAGTGTCATTGCGAACAATTTAACAATGTAAAATTACGAGAATTGTCGCTACAAACCTAAAAAGTAATAAATATTGAAAAACTTTATCGTTTACATTGTTATTACTTTCATTTATAAATCCTACTTCTAAATAACATAACATATTAAAAATATTAAAAATTAAATTATTAAAAATTAAAATATTAATCACATAGTCACATGGTTGTATGGCCATAATTTACCGGATTGCTTGTGATAAAGGAAATTAAATCCAAATTGAGTTAACTTCTGATAGTTTATAACTTTATCGAAATCTACTTTTACGATAATTTCGGTGCATTTCCCCT
Organism: Timema douglasi; assembly: GCA_901482245.1. Lineage (NCBI taxonomy): Eukaryota > Metazoa > Arthropoda > Insecta > Phasmatodea > Timematidae > Timema > Timema douglasi. The sequence goes on along the minus strand of CABEEJ010000699.1, from coordinate 111,166 downwards.
AGATTATACCTTCATCCTTAATTCACTAATCTAAATATGTGGGTAAAAGTGCTCACCTAAGGACTTGAAGATTATGGGTTCAAGCCCAGTTGGGGTTGACGGATTTTATTTAGCAATAAAAATCCGTAGCACAACTTCCTTTGGAGGGAAGTAAAGCCGTCTGTCCCTTGTCGATTATGGCACGTAAGAGAACCCTGCAAGGTGTGTGAAAATACCTTTCCCGCCAAAATTGGTAGCGCCTTCCACTCTCGTGTATAGAAATTCATGTATAGAACAAGTGGGTTCAGAAAGTGATCGTTAAATACCGCAAATTGGTGAAATACAAATAAATGTAAATATGAAGGTGGCGTAAACGGGTGAGGAATATATACGGCTTACAAAAATTAAAAAATTAACACTACGTACTTGATACACATTCCATTTACTCTGAAAGGTAGCAAGACTATCTTAGCGGTTTAAATTATAGTGAAGCTTATAAGGTGAGAACATATTGCAACTTACTTCGGCAGCCGCATGGTCTAACGCACTACACTCGGGCTACACTAGACTGCCGAAGACGGGGGACGAGGGGAGAATCAGTGTTCAATCCCATTCGGGTGCAATTAAGGTGGTTCCCCCAAATGGCTTTCCACTGGCCTTCCATGGAGATGCGGGTGCAATTCCTCTCAATTAAAACATTCCAAATCCCCTAGATCATTTGTGTAGCTATTAATTAGTCATGTAACCCGAATGGGTAGTAATACGCTATGCTAAAAAATACATGATTTAGTGGATAAAGGCAATCATTTTACATATAAGAGTAAACTAAGTGTACACATACATTATGTTTTAACGTTATTTTAGCACTGCAATCGTACTACACGTTCTAGCTATACAAAAATGTACTAATAACTCAAATGTTTAGAGGCTCAGTAAGGTTGAGTTTAGAAGAAGTTTATCCGAATTTGCGTGGAGAGAGATAAAGTGAAAAATAATTTTAGGAAAAATCTCCCTCAATACACTCTTTCGAGATTCAAACTTGAGCCTCACTTTCGTCGGCTGTCCAATATATTGCGAGAGTGACGTCATAAATCACTCGACCATTGAATAGGGTTTTATAGTTCTTAAGGTTCTTAATGGTAACAGGGTTACTAAACGTCTGAGATTGTACTTATAGTTAAAGCACATCAATATTATATTAAATTTCTACCCAACTAGGATTTTAATCGAAAACACAGAGATAAAGTTGGTTAGAATCTGAAACTCGACGACTCAACATTTAAACCCAATTCTGAAAATTGAAAAATAACACCTGGACATGGGAATAAAACCCAGTACCTTTGGCTTAGTACGCCAATGCTCTTACCACCGAGCTATTCGGGTTTCGTACCGTGCCCAGGGTCATTCTTCACTCATATTTTAAGGCAGAGTCTATGATGGACGTGCGGAAATCATCGGCTACAAATGTGACTGCCTTAAAATATGAGTGAAGTATGACCCTGGGCACGGGACGAATCCTGGATAGCTCAGTGGTTAGAGGATTGGCGTACTGAGCCAAAGGTCCCAGGTTCAATTCCCGTATCCAATTGTAATTTTTCAATTTTCATAATATGATATATAGATGCTAGTAAATCCTCACTAAAACATATATAATAGCTCTGGCTATTTGATATCAAACCTATACTTGGTCTATTAGCTCAACATAACGGCAAATATAATTATATATTCCAAGTAGGTAGATATAAAAAAATGCTATAGAAGAATTTGTGTTATGAAATAACTTAAAAAAAAAATTACAAACATATTTTTTTGTGGTAAACACTTTTAATATATTATATTATTAGTGTTATTTTATAGGTAACTATAGAAAATATCAAAAGTCACAGCTGAATGTAATAGTAATTGACGTATGAATATATAAAATTAAATATAGCAACATTTTATCAATCAGATAAGTTTCTTTCTATGAAAATTGGGCTCTACCAAGGACTGGCAGTAAAATATCGGCAGTCGTATTCCTGATATGTCAAACATTCAAGTTGTTCTGTGTGTTTAGTAGATACTCGGCGTTAAAAGTACTTTACTTGCTGGATGGCTCTTCCAAGTTGTTAAATAAATACCCCCTGTGAGTTTTACGACATCCCATGAATACCAGTATACTCCCTTCTATTATTTTATTTCCTTATTTCTCTCAGTTCATGCACATCTCTGCAACACAGTGGTGGAGAAGGGCAAGTTTGGATAAATGCCCGGAAACATCCTACTATATCGGGCTGTCTCTACTCTTTATTCAAGGGATAATTTTCGAGTTTATGAGACCATTTGCTAACATACGATGTCAACTCGTATTTATAATAACTTTCTTTCGAATCCTTGGAGAGAGAAATAATATGATCATAAATAAGATCTAATGCTAGATTTTGATAAATGTAGACCTTTCATTACCCTCTAACACCGCAAAAGTGGTTGTCATGATATATGCATGTCTGTCTGTCTGTCTGTCTGTCTGTATCCCGGCCTAGAGCCTAATACATTTTACCTATTAGGTTAAAACTTTTCGTAGGGATCCCTCCAAGGGAATTTTTGGAATAATATATCTAACCTTAAATTTAGGGGTAGTTTACAGTAGGTCATAAAGAGATAAACTCAATTTTCTTCAAATCCCTTTAAACGATTTTTATAAATTTATTAATAACAAAATGGCAATTCTCATTTTTCCATTAAAAGACTTAAACAGGTATTTTATATTTGATTAAATTTCCAATTTTGAACGTATCTCCGCAACTAGTTGAGATACGAAAGAATAATAAGAATCAAATAGCCAAAGCTTATTAGCAAAGATTATTCTATCTAGATATATTCAAAAAATTGAAAAATGACACTTAGATACGGGACCTTTGTCATGGGCTTACGAAGCCAAAGGTCCCGGGCTCTTGTCCAGGTATTATTTTTAAATTTTCCAAAAGAATAATCAATATAATGTTGTTTCACGATTAAAATTAAAAGTATGTTTTAAGTAATATATTGAAACCAATGGTTTTTGAGCTAAATAAAGCTAAATATCTATATATATAGCTTTATTTATTTAATGAGTTCTGACATTTTAAATTGACCGTCACACTCTTTGGTTGACTTAGATTTTGTTCTTTTCTCAATCTTCCTGTAAAAGTGTATATTATTTTTTTTATTCTATTTGGTAGAGTATTTCTGTAACAATGATGTAGGATTTCATTTTAAAAAGCCAACAATGTTTTAGTAAATGTCTCTTTATTAAGAAAAAAATTAAGCGAGAACGAATGTGCGGTGAACCATAACATTTTATATCCAACACACACGCAAACACTATATTATATCCTCCAAATATGCCTCAGACAAGTCAATCGAAAATGTATTCATCTTTATCTTGAATAAATTATATTACAGATGAAAGTATTGTGTGTAAATTTAATTTTAAATAAACACATGAACATATTTATAAGTATACTGCTATTCATTCATTTTGATAGCTTATTTTCTAGGAAAAGGGAAGAGTATTAATTTAATATTGTTAAATAAATTATCTACAAGTGCCTAAGATAGTGCCGCCCACAGAGCAATATTCCTTTTATTACAAAAAAAACGTTCAGCTTAATTCCGATTTCGAATATTGATGAAATAATCATGTAGGGTATTTTATTATTTTTATGGGGTCAAAATTGCTGCACTCACGCTGTTCCAATCTTACTCAAAATTCATTAAAATATATATATTATTTTTAATTTTATATCAAATAATAGACGATAACTCAACAAATTAAAAAAATAGATTTCATTAGTTTACTTTAGTATATCACTACCACAATCATACTATTTTTTATAATTATAATATCATTTACTCTTAAAAATATTATATATATATATATATATACATATATATATATATATATAGGATAGTTTCTGTACATCTTATAATTAGAGAACAACTAAGTATATGTTGATTGGATATTAACTAGACTATATTTGTTCTTACGAGAAAGGTTTTAGGCTATTAATAAAATGAACTAAATCAAATAAAATTGATATTTTAAAAGATGTCTTACTTCACGCAATCAATGATGTATACTCCTATTAAATGTATAATTTATTATTTTTTGGTTAAAATTGATCGCCAAATACAAAGAGTAGTTTACAGAATACACTTCAATCTTAAATCCAAGAGAAATTATATTTTTGTAAGGTTGGTTGATTAGTATTCTTTTAGGATACCTATGAAATTTCTGGAAATGTGTTCAGCTTTTTATCAACGAGTTGTGTCTTTAATGAGATGACAAATGACGTTTAAACCAAAACAAGTTATTACTTTTCTTGTGTAAATAGAGTTTCGATACCTGTGTATGCTCATTTATAGCTAGAGAACTGTACACCATGGATTTGTTTGATGTATTTTGTATAGTGTTAAATATTTTCTAGAAGTTTTTATGCCATTTATCAAAAAACTGTATCATTAGGGAGCTGAGCAGTGACATTCAAACCAATATAATTTAATGGTTATCCACAAAAATATAACCGAAGTGAAATATCTATTTCAAAGTCAAAGATAAATTCAAATAAAATTATG
>CABEEJ010000699.1:86591-101591 GCA_901482245.1 Timema douglasi | reverse complement strand
AATGAATATACAAATAAATATAAATAAATGGATATACAAATATACATAATACATATATATAAATAAATGAATTTATAAATATACATTATATATAAAAATAAATAAATGAGTTTACAAATATAAATATATATGAATATATATATAGAAATGAATTTATAAATATACATAAAAAATATATAAATATATTTATAAATGAATTTACAGTTTATATACATATATTTACTGTAATCCCACCGACACAACCCACACAAATTTGGGTAGATTACCTCTAAAATTCTTACTTCTACATCCCTACCTTACTTAAATATACGTATAGCCTGAACAGGTAATAATTCACTATGAATTAAATAAAGCGAAAATACAAATTTAATCTCTACTAGAAATTTAAAAAATATATATTTAGTCTCAAATTATATTTAAGGAAATTTATAATAAAATAATATGTATTTACTGAATGAAAATATAAGTTTAATATCAAATATGTCCAAGTATTTAAAATATTAGGATAGAAATGAGGACGATGTAATTTTATATCAAGTGTATTCGCACTTGCTTGTTGGAGCAGTAATGAACTATTTAGGGAGGAGGGGGGATACCTCATTAATAAACCTGGTTTTGAACCTAAATTATCTTGTCACTGGTAATCCAGTATTTTGCGATAGTGAGTGGAGCAATGTGAATCTTACGTCATATAGTAAGTAAGTACTAGCTATCAGCAACTTAACTATAGAGCAATTTTTATAGAAAATACCTTATCTGATAGTTACAATGTTCTACTTTCACGTATTAATGTGTCAGGTCATGTGATTATCAGCTATCACATTTTCTGGATATTATCAATAAACATAAAACAACACTAATAAAATAGTATTATGTTATCAATGTGGACTTAAGAAATTGGTATTTTCAAAAACTATCTTTGTATGAAAATGCAATGTAAAATCACCGGGAAAAGATCGATAAAAGAGCCCAGGAAACCACAATTTGGTAAATATCCACCCCTAGGAATCATGTAGGAATTAATAGAATGAAGGGAAGAGGAGTTCTACTTTTAGATTATCATAGAATATATTAGAAAGAAGCTATATTCAAGTCTTAGATAAATTAACTAGTGAATTTAAACGTTGGTTCACGGTAAGACGCTTATAACTATTTGGGATTACATTTATTAAAAGCTATTTAAAAATGACATAACTTTTAAAACAATGCTCATAGACCTAAAGTTACGATCAGCTTTGGGAAATCTAGCTCAAAATATTTTATATATAACATCTCTTCTTCAAAGGATTGTGAGCTCATCTTTTTCTTTTTTCTTTTTTGCTCTGCCTGACCCATAAAAATATTAGAGCCCCATAATTAGCTGTCCATCGGAAACACCGGTGATCAAAGCCTCTCTCATACAAAACTAAAAGTGTTAGCTACAAAATGTGTTCAATGGGCGAAGATATTATTGGCGCCCTTCAAATCTAAGAAGAAAATCCAATGAACCTTTTATTTTCTATCTCGTTTCACTTATCAACGGAATATTTGAAGATATTCTGAAAGCGTGATTAACTCTCGGTTTCGTTAAATCTCTTTTCAGTAGCACTTCATTGTGGTTTAGTCCCATCCTCGGTCCCTCTAATCGAAGTCTTGGGGCTTTTAATCAATAAAAGTCGAGGAAATATATCGGAAAATTTTAGGAATTCATTCATTTGTAATGAGAGTTATAAAATGGTTAAGAGCCTAAAAAATTTATATCGGCGTCAATTAAAGCTTTTATCTACTTTAAATAGATTTTGTTTTATTTAAAAAAGTAAAGGATTTAAGATATATTGAGGAATAAGAGCGCTCATTTAAAAATAAGTTAACAATTAATTCATAATTCACTATTTCAAACGTGAATAAATCGAAATTTATTATTTCTAAATTTTTTATTGTTTTTAGCTTAATTAAAACCTAACTGAATTTCGAAATTTGATTACTTTTTAAATAAGTAAACAATTTTGCTTAGAACATATATTTGAATAATGCTTAGTTTGATTAAATAAGAAAATCATTCTTAAGGTTGGTTTATTAAAAACTTATTTTTGAAGCTCTTAATCCAAGCTTTTGTCTATTATATGAGACCCACCTCGATGGCGTAGTTGGCTAACGCGCTTGTCGTGTTGAGCTAGACTGCTGAGGACGGGGAGATCGAGGTTCGAATCTCAGTCGGGTGAACTGGGGGTGGTTTTGCCTAAATAGTTTTCCACTCTCCCTCCACGCAAATATGGGTTCACATCCTCTAATTCACCTTCCTAATACCTAATCCAATAGCGCAATTAGTACTTAAAGCGTATAACCCGAACGGGTAGTAAGACACGGTGCTAAATAGTAGTAGTATTATATGAGAAATTGTGTACGATTGTACTGTATCATTATTTTTTAAATATTTTAATCTTGTTCATCAAATAACTACTTTTTTTGTTCTATTGTTACTTTTCAAACCAATAAATTATTCCAATTTTTATTTATAAATTATATCAAGATCAATTTTATTACACATATTATGTAAGCTATTATAGTCGCCAATAAATTTCATTTGTCATACATATTAAAACATTTCATTATATACATTTTCTATTTTCTATTAATAATTAATAGCAATACAATAGGATGGTAAATAAAATATTCACATTTATATTACTTTTACTTATATAAATAGATGGTACGGTGCCCCCCACAGATATTTTCCATTTTATCTTAAAATAGACATTTTCCAAAAACTTGGATTAGGAAACGAAATAATAGGTCTTTTCAGTGTTCTAGAAACACTACATCAAAGGTCATAAATGAAATAATACACACTGTTACTTACTTACTCGATAGCATTATAATTATGAACCCTGTTACAGAAAAATTGAGAAAAGAGAATCATCTTTGTCCACCAAAGAGCATAAACATAAAATTCATTTTAAATACTTTAACAAAAAATATAGATAGGTTTATAGGTCAGAAACATTTGGTTTTATAAAAATATATTTCAAATGAAAGGTTTGTATCTTTAATAGTACTACCATTTTACAATAATAAGCTATTTCATACCTCAAATAGTTGCGTAGAAATTATTAAAATTGGAAAATTCTCACAATTTATGGTACCCTAAAAGTAATTTTTTCAGAAAATTGCTATGTCCATTTTGTTTATAATAATGAACATTGTCTAGATTTACAATTTAATCAAAATCGTTAGAGTGAAATTTAATAAAATCAATTTTTTATTTCCTTAGTGTAATAATACATCAAGTGAACTCTAAGATTGCTAGATCAGGGTAATTCTTAAGTACAATACATACGTTGTTTGGCCTAGGTTCGAAAATATACCTGCCAAATTTCGAATTTTAGACATTATCACATAACAAAAATCCCGACATACGAATAGACATATAAAATGGCAAATTATTAAGATAACACCGAACCGAAACTCATTCGTTCAACAACATAATTATCTTAAACATGTAAAATAGGAATAGTGGAATAATAAAACCACTATTTGTGAGCGCTTCATCTTCTTTAAACAGCAATTAAAAAATTATTTTAGTTTTGAATGTATTTGATTATCTAAGCATAATAGTTTTTTATTTCTTAATAAATATAGTTTGGATTTAACTTTGTTTAAATAAAAAAAGATACGAAATTTTTCATTCACTAGATTAAAATTTTTGTTTTGAAATAAAGTAAATATATATATATATATATATATATCCGTATTGTTGCAACAAAATAACGCTCAATTCTGGAGTTAATTAACTCGTAATATATTTGTTTTAATCACTAACAAATTCAATTAAGTTGGATGGCCCAACCAAATACCTCGCCATGTAGATTGGTTTAGCATATTTAGCTATAATTCTATTATAAAATCTATGTATACTAATTATACATATATACATATATTCATATCTCAACTGCTTATAGCCAAACTAACAGAAAAATGTAATCATACTCAAGTCATCTGATGTATAGTTTGCAAGATAAGCGACACGGAAATCTAATGGTGCTTGTACAACCGTCGATTCCGACATGAGGTGACGTGTTCATTATCGGATGAGAATGCGATGCACCGCCACCTGTCTTGGAATTAAAGATGGTTGTTCAGGAAACCTACTATAAGCTTGCACGAAACTTTGTTTTAAGGGAAAAAGAACTAATACTTTTACTATGAATGTAGTGCCTTTCATAGCCCTCCCTAGAATCATAGGGCCGGTTACATTGTAAGATATAGTTCGTCTCAAGTGCGACACTATACTAAATACAAGATGATATCTACCTAGACCAGAATGTAATGGGTGCTTCTAATGTATTATTATTACTATTTTTTATTAGCACCACGTCTTGCTACCCGTTCGGGTTGTACGTACTTACGCTAATGTGTAATGGTAGGGTGATTGTGAGATGAATTGGAGGACCTACAGTTTAGCGTGGAATTCCGAACCACGGTGGAGGCCTGGCATTCCCCACATTCACAGGATGTCTTGTCAGAGGTGAAAGAAGGGTTTGGTAATCAGATAAATTTTTGCTAGGACCGAGGATTGAACCCCAGACTCCAGCACAGAAGTCCAACACCTTACCCTTAGACCACCAGGTCACCGTTTTGAATGTAAAACTGGCTCATTTTATTCAGGTCTAAGTAGATGTTGTCCTGTACTTAGTGCACCACCTTTGAGGTGTACTAAATATTTACTATGAAACTGGCTTTAAGAGTGTGTATCCAATCCCTAGTTGACTGAGTACTTTTTTTTATTGGATATTACTAACCGTTCAGGTTATACGCACACATAAATTACGTCAATAGAATTAAGATGAATAAGGTAAAACTAATTACAATCTGTTTATAAACTGAAACGTTTGTAAGACGTAGTGTTAAAAAATGTACCAGAATTTTCGTCGATGACCAGTAAAAGACTAATTAGTATGACACACATAACAGGGGACTATATTTCCGATGAAGGGAAGATCAGCGTGGCACAAAAGTGACGTTAAACCATCCGATCACCGATGTGGATTTAACCTATGCATAGAACTAAGTAACGAACTATTTAGTGTTTTTCCTATATCATTTCATATTGTTTTGTTATAAGGAGCCACGCTCTAAAGAAAAATAACTGTGTTAATTTGTATGCATACTGTTTATGCGATTTAAAATACAGTCACACGCAATAAACCGTATCCCTAGCTTCAAACTCTCCTACGTAATTTGTATTGATGTTCTCTATTACATTATTAATCCATAAAACAAACATTTATTTTCATCTATTTTTATCAGAGAGACCTGTGGATGTACTATGAAATTACTAGCCCCATTTATTCTGAATGAATGGCTGGTAAATCTACGTGGGTTTACGAGGTAGTAGCGCTCGTCTCTTCTAATTCGATAAAAGTTTCATGTTTCGAGTGAAATAGTTCTCTCTCTGTTAAACTAATTATCTGTTAAGTTCGCGTGTTATGCTTAGGACTCTCTGTGAAGAACAAATCAAATTTAAAAGCTAAGTTATAAAACAAAAAAAACTAGGAAATAATTATGTATCTATTTTTTTCCATTGCAACTAAAAGTACCCTTTAAGTTTATTGACATACTTTATTTAAGATAATGGTATAAGGCTAACCGTTCAAGTTGTTCACCTATGTATTAATTACACTAATAGTTTTAGGGTTTAGGAAGGTCATATTCAGAGTAAATGTACCCACATTTTCACATAGCACTAAAACTATTTTAGAAAAACTCGGATAACCTGTCTGAGATTCGAACCTCAATCTCCCTTACATCGGCAGTCTATTATACTTAAAGAGTAGCGCGTTAGATCACGCAGCTACCTGAGTGGGTGATGCTAAATAATTGTTTTATGTACAATACGTTTAAGCTGATATCTTACAGTCTTACCTTGACGGACCTCACTATTGTATTGTCAAATAAACTGAGCCATAATAGAAACAATCAAGGTAAACGTGTTACATTTCAAGTTAAACGTAGTGTACACGTCTTAAAACTTGATATTTTAGGTGTAGCCTCATTATCTCGTAATTAACTATGATTGTTTTAATTATTAAGGTTCGATATTTAATTGTAATTTAAACTAATTCAAAATTATATTCAACCATTTTAAACGCAATGAAAGGTAAAAAAAAAAAAATTCCTTCGCTTTGTAACTATATTATTTATTATTATTATTATTTAGCACCACGTCTTGCTACCCTTTCGGGTTATACGCTTTTAAGTACTAATTACGCTAATGGATTGGGAATCGAGAAGGTTGAATTTGAGGAACTGAACCCTCATTTTCGTGGAGGAAGATGGGAAAACCATTTAGGAAAAATTACCCTCAGCTCACCAGACCGAGATTCAAACCTCGATCTCCCCGTCCTCAGCAGTCGAGCTTAACACGACTAGCGCGTTAGCCAACTACGCCACCTAGGCAGGTTTCGTAACTATAAATATATATTATTTTTAACACACGTTTCGGTAAACAGCAGAACTCCACTAGGCTAATTAAATTAAATTCAGATGAGTTTTGACTATTGATCGCATTAGTTTATTTGTACTCAAATTATGACGTTAATTAGCCGATATAGTTAACTTTATTTTTAATTTGACGCACAAATGTCAGTGTTTTTACGACAAAACTTTTTTTTTTTAAGTAATTTTGGTATTGATCAAAACAGGTCACGACATTGACAACGTGACTTGGTGGTAAACGGTGGGTGTGTAAATATCATTAAAGCACCGCGTTCTACTATCTGTTCACCTATCATCAACTCACTACCAAAAAAAATTAGTCTCGATAATTTTAGGTGTATGTGAGAGAAAGCACCTCAAATTAACGAAAATTTCTACTATAAGGAATAACAGAAAATTAACTGAGATGGGTATTTTAGATCTTTTTTTTATTTCTAGCACATCATCTTAATACCGTTAAGATTATACGTACTAATTAAGCTAATGAGCCACTGATGGAAAAAAAATGAATTTATAGAAAGTGTAACCGTATTTCCATGGAATTGGGAGTGAAAAACCGTTAAAGAAATACCACCATCAGAAAACCTAACCAAACCCCTATCTCCCAGTCATCGGTAGGCTAATATCTTGTGAGAATGACGCATTGGCATTATGCGGTCACTGAACCAGGTATCTGTAAGTTAAAGAACGCCTAGAAAATAAATTGTTACCCAACTTTAAAAATAAGACAGAATTTACTAAAAACTAGTGACAATACACGATACTATAACTGTACAATTAGAACGAATTCTCTAAATAAAGTAAAGAAATTTGATACGGAACGCAACACGTTAACTTAACTGAGTTTTTAACTGAATGTTCTATTCTTAGACACCCAAAGAGATGAAATAATGGATCAGTATTCTCGGGAAACCATTATCAACCAACCCCTCGTCACATGTCACAACATAAAACTATATGTGAAACATTATATATATACCGGATTGAATATAACGGAATAAAACGGAACCTCGAATTTTGAAACTAATTATAATGTCTGTGCTGTATTTCGATAAAAAAAATACTTCGTGTCTTAAGAAAATTTACTAACATATGCCATAAAAATGTTTATATGTAATAAAAATACTCCCAAATAAATATACGGTATTATTTAATTTAGAAAATATTTGTAGGCAACATTGTAAATTCTAATTTGAAGCACAGGCCTATGAGCATATCCTTTCACCCATTTAATTAAATCATTAATCACCGTCTATTAAATACATAACTAAATAACCACAAGTGTTAAAAAGTAATAACACCATACTTTGGGCCATTTGTCTTTCAGCCGATTGAAAGGGTATACGCACCAGAGTAGAGGACGTAATTTGTATTAACACGTTATAAATGTAACAACTACATTTTGATAAAGTGATTTGTAATGTCAGTCCAGGAGCAATTTAATTGTTCCCAAGTCGACAATCCAAACATATGTTCTCCATATATTTATATAAATATGTGTCTCTCTTTCTAGAAGTCCATTCAAAATATTATCTTTAAAATAGGATATGCATTTAAAAATCAGTAGAAAAGTGCTATATAGATATTGAAATCTATTCATGTTAAAATTGTCGTGCTTAAACTATATTTAATTTAATTTCTAGGAATGCAAGGATAGCCTTTACTAAATGATAACTACAATAAATTAAATATTTCATCATTTCAAATTATATAATTATTTATCATTTATTTAAAATTAACTCATCGTAACAAAGAACAATATATTTTAAAACTCTTTAACTCACTGTATAAAAATAACCATTTCTTAAGCAATTTAGCTTAATGTTTGAGTCTTAGCGTTATTTAGTAAATTAATTGTAAAAATAGAACAGTATTTAAAATTATTAAACTTAGTGTTTTAATATTAAGTTTAATCAATTAATACATTTTAGCAAAGAATAGCACTTAAGATTTATCTAACTGGGTGTGTGTGTCGTAATGTAAATCTATTAGATAGGAGTAATAAATATATTAAGTACATCAAATCTTTTTGACTTAGTGTATTATTCCACTTCATTCAACCCATTGTAAAAAAAAAATAGTAACATTATTTAAATTTATTTAACTGAGTGTATGAATCTTAATTTAAATCAATTAGTTAAAGAAGAAAGTCTAGAAGACAAAATTTATGTTTTGCCTTTCAAATTGATGAACAAGAACGTTATGGATGAAGTATTAAAACTGTGAAATATTACTGCTGGCTTTTGATGAAATTTCCCCTACTTGTAAAACTTCCTTGCCTTACAGACTACATTTATGTTTCCCGGTGGGGCTATGGCTGGTTGTTGAGTATTTTACTGAAAAATGATCTGGTACCACGCAAACGAAGCACAAAAAACAATATACGAAGCTGAAGCTGAAGCAGAAACCATATTTTACACAGATATACGAAACTCCCTCGCTCTTTATAAAACCTTTAATTAAATCTTAAACCCCTTTACTATCACTTAATTTTGTATTTTATGTGAAGATGCAGGCATTTTAGTAAAGCTGGTATATTTTATTACTAAACTGCCAAAAGTATTATACTATTATTTATAACAATCACCATGTAACAAGTAATGCAACGTAATAGTAATAAAATAATAGTAATAAACACTATAGCTTCGTATGTCATCCCCTTTTCTACTCTACCCATAATATTGTAAGTCCAATTTTAGCACAAATTAAGTTAGTGCTGCCATCTGGTAGACAATAACGAGACTTTATAATGCACTTTGGATTATTGTTAAAAGAGGCATATATTTTTTTTACTTGGTATTTTCAGGGGTTTGGTATAATATAGAAGTGGTCCTTGAAATTGTATGTGATGTGAGTTTTTTTTTTCTGTTATCATTATTTACCATCCAAATTGAACGAATCATTAGATATATATTTAGTAGTTTTAGTAAATAACTCCTACCATAAGTTACTTCAGATGATTTTAAAATATTAAAATTAACATTAAGCATTGATGATCACTTTTTACATATTATATAAGTTTAAATATACGTGGAAAAATGTCACCTAAATTAGCGTACGAATGTTTTGGGACTAATCTAGTTCATACTGAGCAAAGAGTGTTCCTTAATCAAAAGTAATTGGGTTTAATTACGTATTCAAGTGTAATTTATGAATAAATTATTTATACAAATTATCATTTTTTAATAATGAAACAAGTTTATTACTTAAAAGCTGTTCATATATATATATATATATATATAATAACTATACGTGCATATTAAATCAAATATACAACGAATTTACATCGAGTACAATTTTGTCCTGAACAAATAATAAATATTTTTCACTTAATAATCTAAATATTTATTAAATTTAGTAACCTATTATACAAGTAGCTATTTTTAAAAAGTGAGCTTTTCCTAAATATACTAATCTTAATGTTATCATTGAGTCTAAAATGATAGAAGCGTTCAATAATTGAAGCAATGAACATAAGAGTCAAACATAAAACTACGTTTGCATGTGAAGCACTCATAGTTTTAACAAAGCCACGAGAAGGGGTTCTTGCTTTTGTATTCATTAGAAGATTTCTTTTGACAAGCTAAGCGCACGCACAGCTTAGCACGTAAACGTTTGAATGTTTTTCGACGTGGTTTTTAAAACACGTGCACTTTTCTGAAACAATTAACTTATTTCAAACCTTAATTTAGATCCCATTTATAAAAGAGAAAATTTATATTTTAATATGTACTAGTTTGTTTGATAAAAAATTATTTATTTAATTCTAACATTCATTGTCGGGTTTTGGGGTAAAGTGTTTTTCCCAGGACCCGATGTTTTTGGGTTAAAAACTAGCCGAGATTGATAAGATTTTTTGTAAGTTGATAAAAATTCGTGGCACAACTTCTGAGGTGAGGTAAAGTTGTCTGTCCCATGTGGAAAATATATATGAAGGGCATTTGAAAATACCTTTCCCGGCCAAATTGGCAAAAACTATCACGCTCGCTCGTATATATTTAGTGTGGAGGGTAACGGTAGGGCATTTCACATTCTGAAATTTTCTAGTACATGGTATTTCCAACAAATTGTGAGTGCAGCACTAAGCATCCGAAGGGATGGTAAGTGCATTAAACCAACCTTAAGGTGTTATGGAAGGGGACACGAGAAAAGGCCTGTGTTTTTGTAGATTATATGTTAAAACATTTTATTTTTTTTTGCCAAAATAATTAAAATATTTCCTCAGTACAAACATAAAGATTAATTTCATTCACATGATGACCACAAAATTTCTTGAATATAATTCAAGGGTGTTCTGGAATTCAATGACAACTTTTTCTTTGATTTCAAAAAGTTTTTTATATGATGCCGTCATGCTCATGACAGATATTCAACTGTTGATACCACCAAGTGAAAAAATTGTATGTTTGTAATGGAGCAATATTTCATTTAATCGGCCAAAAAAATGTTTTGCCATAAAAACTGCAAAAACACTAACTTTTTCTCACGCCCCCTTCCATTACACCTTAAGGTTGACGACTTAAAAGAAAATTAACCACCTTAAGGCTCTTAACACAATATTTACAGTGCATTAATATTACAATTTAGCACTAATTTGTTGCCATTTCTAAGTAGTCATTTAAATTAGTTGAATAATGAGACCTGTACATGGTATTCGATCTCTAGTCCAAATATTGTGTCCAGGTATCATTGTTAACCTAAATTTAAACATCATAAAATAAACCGAAATATTTGTTTCTCTCAGTGTAGATAACAGACCTAATATCCACAGACAATTGATTTGACAGTATTTATTAGAAACTACAAGTCATATTATTCAACATCTCTTTTAAACCTTAAATTAAATTAATTTAAGTATATATATGATATATACTGTAAAAGAAACCTAACAGTGAAAGCCGAATTTATGATAAGTAAAATTGAATATAAGTTTGTGGGCGAGATAAAATAGGTTAATGGAAAAGATTTAATCAAATGGGAGTGATTATTTTTCAGGTACCGATGACATACATATACATACATAAGTGTAAGACAAGGTGCAACACCGTTAGTTCACCAGAATAAACACATTAAATAAAACCCATGTATTCATCACTAGACATTGTTAGGTTAGTCAAATCAAAGTTTATGGTGTGCAGGACAAGTAGCGCTAATGGAAGAAACTAGAACTATGTTCAAGGTATTGACTGGAAGAATCTAGTGGGACGAACAGCTAGGTGCAGGTGGGGAGTTAACATTAGAATGGAACTAGGAGAGACAAGATGTAATGAGGTGGACTAGTTGATTTAGTTCAAGACATGGATATGACTTACTTTTGTCAGTGAGGCAATGAGCATTAGGTTTCCTAATACCACAAGTACTGGTAGGATTTTCTTTCTTTTTAAGGGTGTTGATTGGAAAGCTTGGAAATATATCCATTTTTTTTAATGACAAATTTCTGTTTATCTCAATTTGTATTCTTTTTATATTACTATCCTTTCCAGTTTTGTCCTTATCTCACCCCACTAGTCAAATAGGGCATGTATCATTCTCAACAAATTTTCTTTTGCGCAATTTCTCTCTTTTATTTTCATTGAACCACGCATCCTTCTAGAAGAAAATATTTTAAATAATAACGTACTCATTCTTTATAAGCCAAAACTCTTGTTGGATATGTTTGCCCAAATCTCTTGGTGTTCATAGGTGGGTTATTTCTAATATTCTACAAATGGCTCGGTTAAAAAGATCTTAATGAGGTTTTTAAATGCATAATGATAATTATTGATGTCTCGGATGTAATTAAAATAGTTTTTTTTTTATCGTATTGCATTTACGACCGGGAAGGACATGCATCTAAGTAGTCACCTTATGTGTAGATTATGAGCCGCTCTGATGGCCCAGGGTACACCATAGAAGGTGATCTACACGTCATACCCACAATGAGATGAGTTATTATGAAGCTGTAGATCCGGTCGGAGTCTTAACCTAACTTAAACCTAATTTACCAAACGCTGGTGACCATCGGGATGATTTCTCTTAAGGGTAAAATACTTAAAGAACTAATCGGGAACTAAACCAGGCATCGACTCCGCTCACCTCCCCGCCCCCAATTCTCATAACCAGGTGTACTGACAACTATATCACGGGGCCATTTATTAATACAGTGAACATAACGATAATTTTGTTAAATACACTTTTATATACTGATATTCTCTTTATTTAATATATATCAAAAAGAATAGTTTGACAAATTATAATAAATGATCAATATTATTTATCACCGCATCTTACTACCCGTTCGGGTTATACGCTTTAAGTACTAATTACGCTAATGGATTAGGAATTGGGAAGATTGAATTAGAGGGAAGTGAACCCGCATTTGCGTGGAAGGAGAGTGGAAACCCATTTTGGAAAAAACCACCCTCAGTACACCCGATCAATATCAAAAACTTGATCCATCAGTCATCGGCAGTCTAGTCTAGCACTAAAATGGTGCTTTAGATTATGCGGCCACCAAAACCAGATTTGACTACGAAAAATTGTTTAGCCCATTCCCTGACGCGTGTTTAACACAGCGATCTACGCAGCACCGGCAGTCATTTTTTACTCGTATACTCTTATTCGAAACATATTTTTGCTCTGCAATTCTTTTCTCATGTATTGCTTGATTCAAGGTCATGGTATAGAGTTTAACTCGTAGCCGCATATATTGGCTTAAATATGAAATATTCAGACTGGCTAAAAGTACAGTCGGTTCATTAATAGATGGCACTACAATCACTTATTGTAATGAAACGCGTATTTGCAGCCGTGAAAAGGAACGTTTGGTAAAACGAAGAAGCTGTTTCAACTCCCGCGCCATTGAATAGGTTAAATAAACACTAGTAATGGGGAACGTCAAATTCGTCAGGTCTAGTTTGAGGTGGACGGGAAGAAAATGAGCAAGTCCTGAATGGATGTTTTCCTTGTTGTAATACTACTCACCCTTCACACAAATGCTGGTACATTTCATCTACCTTTCTCATCTCTAATAGATCAATGTAAATAGTCAAACCGGTTAGTAATACGCGTTGAAAAAATAAAATAGATATGAATGTGTATTAGTCACCAATACATGACGGGGTGATGTATATTTTATATAGTTCCAACTGCTCGTGGGATTTCAGCCTAATGTTTGTTTTATCAAACAAATATTGTATTGAAATAAGTTAACTATATTTTAATATGGCTCAGAGTGGTATGCCAAAATAGTTTTCCACACTTTCTTCATAAAAAATGCGGGAACACTTCCTCTAAATTCACCTTTACTCATCCATTATTTATTATTGTAATCGGTGCATACCCGTACAACCAGAACAGACAGTAAGATGCAGTGATAAAAAATAAATATATTTGCCCTTATAAAGTGTCAAATATTAAAGCGAGATTATTAATTGATGTTCTTTCCCTATTATCATTAATAATGTAAAATGTTTTTGATAAAATAATACAAACTTTATCAATCCCTTACCTAAAAATGGAGAAATTTACTTATAATTCAAAGATATGTGAAATGAAATAATATACATTGTTGCAGGAACATAATGGAAACATTCCTGTAAGGGACTGTCTTATTACTACCGCATAAATATTGCAATCGGGAGATTGAAGTTAGCTACCAAATAAAGGTTATCAGCCATTTTAATATTTTACGCGTATTATGGACTGAATTTATCTGCCGGATAAATTTTTTTTGCATAAAACGCATTGTTGGTACTGTTTTTTACTGGTGCGTGCATGCGTATAAGCCCTAGTCCTACCGCTAATACCTGTAAACTGACTACAACCCTCAACAATTTTTAAATAATGGTGGCTAAACGAGTGCGAGTAAACAGATGGCGTCACGTGGGTGCAGAAGATAAACTGTCTTGCAAATACTAATTTCAGTGTCTGCCAAAATGTGGCCAATAGTTGGGCACAACTTTTACAAAACTTCATTTATAGTACTCACATTTTGATAATTTGTTCTTAGATAAATATAACTCTACAAATAGCTTGTCAGTTTATATAAAACTGTTAATTAAATGTTTTAACTTTATATAGTTAGAGCCCGGGCCCGTGCTTACTAAACAGATTCTGATTGGCGAAACCTCATTTTAAAAAATGCGAAACTATGGCAACAACTATTTTAACTTCCAGATAAAATTTATCAATTACTTAAGCCTCCCGATAAAAATGTGATTGATAAATACATTTTATCTGGCAGCTAAACGCTATCTGGAAATCATAAGACGCACTTTTAACTTATCCATCAGATACAAATATTTATCTGGCAGTAAAATATTTATCCGGGAGTTATAAGACCGGCCCTTAAGAGCATAAATTAAATAATTTACATTTTTACAGAATTATATTGAGAAAAAGAAAGTCCCATCTTTGTTCACAAATCAACAATCAAGTTCCTATTTCCTAGGCCTCAATATTTAAATAGTAAATTTTCCAATAGGTCAGACACTATTGGATATTAAAGATATATTTCAAATAAACCTTTTTTTTTTTTTTTTTTTT
>CABEEJ010000699.1:52347-86565 GCA_901482245.1 Timema douglasi | reverse complement strand
TTTTTTTTTTTTTTTCAAAAGTAGTACTACATCTTTGAAGTGATAACTTATTTTGTATCTCACACAGTTTCGGAAATATGATCAAAATCGGAGATATCCGCTTGTGTAAGTTAGTCTAGTTCATTTTCCCGTTAAAATTAGTTACACCATATTGATTGCAAGGTTAGACCGTGTCTAGATATGATTTAAATAAAAATACTTGGAGCTGTTTTTGAAAATAGATTTTTACCCTTTTACCCCTTCAGTAAACAAGCCTTAATTTTATGGTTGGATATGTACATCCAAAGATTCCTAAGAAAATTTTTATAAAAATCCTAGATACAAAATTTTAGCCCGATCGTTAAAATATTTTCAATTATATGTTTGGGATAGTTATGATCACAGATAGTATAGCGAAAAAAACATTTTTTTTAATTTCAGGTGGGGTCATGAAACATCAAAATTTATCCAAATTTGGATTTTGATTTTTTTTATGATCACAATAATTTATTCTCCGAGGGGCCGAAAAAAAGTAAAAGTAGAAAGTAAAACGTTAAGACAAAAGTCAATTTATAGATGTATTTATGTTTTCTTTAAATGTAACGCTACCAAGTAAACACGCATATTAAATCTTCATATTAATCCGCCTCGATGACGTTGTTGGCTAACGCGCAGATTTCATGTAAAGCTAGACTGCTGAGGACGGGGAGATCGAGGTTCGAATCACATTCGAGTGAACTGGGGAGTGATTTTTCCTCAATGGTTTTCCACTCTCACTCCACGCAAATCGGGTTCACATCCTCTATATACACTCTTCCCAATTCCTAAGTGTACAACCTTAACGGATATTAAGACGGTGTGCTAAGTATTATTAATATTTATCGTCATTATTATTAATTATTAATATTTACTATAATAATTATTAATATTATTAATATTTATTTTTATTATTATTTATTTTTATTATAAATTATTATTATTAATATTTAGTTTTATTATAAATTATTATTATTATGTATTTTATTATTAATTATTATTATTATTATTATTAAATCTTCATATCGTCATTCTCTCACTAAAAAGGTATACTCTTGATGCTAATATAGATCATTATAACTCACCATACAAGGGATTTGGAGTAACCTTAAGTCTACGTCCCTCACTGAAACTTTTCTCATTAGGCTACGAATTCCAATCAGCACAAGACCGTAGGTTTCCTCAACCTCCTATGAAGCGAACCACCGCCTCCCCTGGAAATTAGGCAAATAGACGTAATTGCTTGCCTTAATTAAAATCGCTTCCTGAATTTTTTAAACATGATTAAAACTCTGATTGCTCATACTTGGCTTAATTTGTGAACACTTATCTTACGAATATGTAACGAAATTTCGACACAACTTTAACTTTACTATAGTATGAAGTTTAATTTTTGATATTTAGTCAAATTAATCTTTTGTAGGATTTATATTTTAAGGTGTTGTTTTCAGTCTTCCCCTCGTCTAGCTAAATGTTATACAGTAGTAAAACAAAATATAAAACCAAAATAACCAACCAAACCAATATAAAACAAAATATATTTTTTGACATAATTTTTTTTAAATATGAACATTTTAATTTGGTCAAAAAGTAGAAAAATCGTGATTTAAACATATGTCAAATACCTTTTTGTAGAAAGCCCATATCATATAATTTGGTCAAAAAGTAGAAAAATCGTGATTTAAACATATGTCAAATACCTTTTTGTAGAAAGCTCATATCATATAAAAATTATTAAATTCAATACTTTTTTGACTTAACTACCGTTTTTTATACATGCTTAGACATAAATGTATATCAATTACTGTATTATTCTGTTATTTTTCGTAGTTTTTAGCCCTAATAGCGTATTATATTTTTGAAAGAGTCAATCAATAAAAATTAATGATGCCATTAAATCTTAAACATGAACATGTTATCTTTAATTTGCTATGTAAAAATTACGTATTATATCGGGAAACGCCCGAACTGAAATATACCGTTTAGTATAAAATGGGTACTTTATAATATATTGGAAAACTTCATACAAATATTCATGTAATATATTGAAACCCATGTTTTAAAACAGCTTGCGATAAAGTGTTTGTAACTTTTGTAACCGTGGGCATATTATTAAACTGTGATAAAACCATTCGCTAGACACTGTTAAACTTGAAAAAATGTATTCAAAATGTATATGGTTTTTTCATCAAAAAATACTAGTATTCGGATTTTAAAATCAACCTTAGAAATTTAATAATTATTCTCAACGGAAGATGTTATATTTTACTTAGTTTACACAAACTGAAGATTAAAATGACAACTTAGCACTATATAGCTTAAAAGGTTTAAAAAAATAGCTACATCAATAAAGTAAAACTTGTTTAGGACCAGATATTATTTGTGTATTTTTTTTAAATTAAATTCATTACAAATAATTATAGCGTATAGAGATTATATTTAAATTGCTTCACGGTGTTTTAGAAGCAGGATAATATTTATAGAACGACAAACTTATCTCTAATAAACATAGTAGGGGAGGTATTTCTTAAATTTTCTTTTCGTTTTTTCACTTTCCAAATTTTTCGTGTTTTTCTATTTTCATATAATTCAACATTTAATAATAATAATAATAATATTTAGCTCCGCGTCTTACTACCCGTTCGGGTTGTACGCTTTAAGTACTAATTACTCTAATGGATTAGGAATTGGGATGGTTGAATTAAAGGAAGTGGACCCACATTTGCGTGGAGGGAGAGTGGAAAACCATTTAGGAAAAACCACCCCCAGTTCACCTGACCGAGATTCGATCCCTGATCTACCCGTCCTCGGCAGTCGAGCTCAACACGACAAGCGTGTTAGCCAACTACGCCACCGAGGCGGGTAATTTAACATTTAAAAAACGTATAGTGACCCAGATTGTGACAACCACTTGATTATAATCAATCAAATGTAAACGCATTATTCCACATGTGACGTTGTTTGTGGGATAAATGGTATTTATTTTATTTACTCTTTTTAACATGATACCGTTATATTTTTTAATAATATGAATATAGTGGGTCATTTTGTTTCACTTTTATTGGTATCCCACAATAATTTTTTTTCTGCGCAATTTCATTAAATGTTTACATGACGCACTGCAGTATGTACTACATTTTGAGAACCAGCAAAAATAGATTGTGTATATACATGTGGAGGCCTATATTGATATATATATATATACATATAATTAATGTGTGTCTATCGCCTGAATGCAGCCTAAAGGCGAAATAACCTTTTCAACGGTAGAAAGAGAGATCGTGTCCTATATTTTATCGCATGCCTTTAAGCGTTTGCCATGTGCTAGCCCTTACTCTTCTTGGATGTTCAATTTTGTGGCTTCGGCAATAAAATAAGAAAGTCGTAAGGTGGCAGCCGTGTTAGCGGTATGGTATTCCTCCACTAGGGGAGCCCTATGTCAAGTAATGCTGAACCCCAAGCCAATTGAAACGGAAAAACAGTTTACATTCAATATATAGGTTATATGTTATGCGTCGAAGACTATTTCTCAATAAAAACAATTTTCTTAGCACCTTAGCGTCTTACCAACCGTTGGAGTTATATGTTTACGTTTTAATTACGGGATTATAAAAGTTATATTTATAAGAAGTGTACCCGCATTTGAATGGAGCGAGAGCAAAATACCATTTTGTAAAAAATCTCTCAGTACACCCGACTGAGATTCGAACCTCAATTCCCCCGTTATCAGGAGTATAATATACTGTGAGATTAGCGCCATAGAACATGCGGCCACAGAAGTGGGTGTTACTGTATGTTACAAGGAGTGAATAATAAATAGAGATTTTTTTAAATGTCGTGGAGATTTATTAAATAGTAATTAAGGCATCCAATTCGTGTTATTATCAAATGGCAGGCGTTTATAGCAGGTTTAATCTCAAGGGTCCCATTTAAAAAAATTAAATTACTAAGAAGGCTGTATTTAAATTATAAAGAATAAATATTGTCACCATTCTAAGTAAAGAATGCTTCAATTTGATCTGTTTTCATTAAAAAAAATACTAAAGGTATAAAACAGTACTTTCCCCGATTTCCAAGAATGACTTTACAGATTCCATTAAGCATACTTTAAAGAAAAAACTGACCAAATGTGAAATGTTTGGAAATTGATAATAAATAAATGTTACGGTGCAACGCACAAACTTTCTCTCTCATTTAACTTAAAATAAAGACATTTACTAAAAACTCTTTCAATTTGTGAAATGAAACAAAACACATTATTACAGGGACATTGAGAAAAGGATGAAAATTTATGTCCACCAAAGAACATAACAATCATTTTCACATTATTTTTAAAGATCATAACAAATAGGTGACCTGGCGGTCTAGGGATAAGGTGTCAGACTTCTATGCTGGCGGCCGGGGTTCAATCCTCGGTCCCGGCAAAGATTTATCTTATTACCAAACCCTTCCTTCACTTTCCTTCACCTCTGACAAGACATCTTGTGAATGTGAGGAATGCCAGGCCTCCACCGTGGTTCGGATTCCACGTTAAGCTGTAGGTCATCCATTTCATCTCACAATCACCCTACCATTTACACATTAGCGTAAGTGCGTATAGCCCGAACGGGTAGTAAGACGCGGTTCTGATAGTAAAATAATAATAAAACATAAAAAATAAATAAATTTTCTTATAGATCTGAAACTATCGGTTTTATAAAAAAATTTAAATATAGATTTTTATTAATAATAGGAATAAAAGTTTACATTGATAAGTCATTTCTCATCTCAAATAATTGCAGAGACACGAAAAATAAAAGAAATTTCTGCTTGCGTAAAGTAGCCTAAAAGTAATTTTCATGAGAAAAAGAGCATTTCCATTTTGTTTGTATTAAACATTGCCTGTATACGAATTTCAATTAAAATTAATAGAGCGGATTTCGAGAAAATCAATCTTTTTTTCTTAATTTATTTCACTAAGCTACTCTTAATTTTAAGTTTGGATGAATAGTTCCAAATATTCCTGGTGTGGGGGGGGGGGCGGGGGTCTTATGGTGAGCCTATATACAAAGTTTTAGAGTGATAGATTAAATAGTTTCAGCTCTAGTCCTCGATTCAGACACACAGACAAACGACGGTATCGAAAAAATATTTGTTTTTTTACGATCCCAATACTTATTTCCCCAAGGTGTGGAGAGAAAGTTAATATTGCAACTCTGTACAAAAATATAATAATCTAGCTGCATTGTATGTTGGTTCATCATAAACTCCACGGTTATCGCCGAATCAGAATCAGGCCTCGAGCTTGGCATGATTGGTATAAGGTGTGAATCTCACAAAAGACTGAACTGTTTGTTAATGACGGGATCATCAAGGTTCAAATACCAGTCCGGTGTAATAAGGATGGTTTTTCCTTAATAGTTTACCACTATCTCCCCACAAATGTGAATAATGTCCTCTAAATTCTAGCTTCCTCATTCCTACATAACTTAATTATATTTAAAAACACGAATTTACCTAAATATATTTAATGATACCTCAGCTGTCTAACACTTTCCACTAATTTGTCTATTCTTGTTTCGAATATATTACTTAATGCTATTCACGTGCAGTAAACGATTTGGAGTCGATTTCGCTACTTCGTTTTAATACTTACCATTGTGGAAAATTGCTTTTTACATAAGTAAGTAGAAAAAAAGACCAACAAAATTATACTGGCATTGGTAAACACATGGGGATTACTTGTACTATCTGTGATGTATATTATCCGTGCTTTCTCTCCTCTCTATTACCTCGGTAAATCGAGAGAGTACTGTACTTGTCATGCTTTACTATCATCGAATTCTTTCTACAAAAACGTAAAGTTAAAAATAATTTACTTCAGTAATAAGCAAATGACATTTGAAATTATTTTTTTCGAGGGTGCGTCCCCAAATATCCTTTCGTGGCCCCCCGGGTAATAATCGCTTGTCTAAAGTCTCACTCTCGAGTTCAACTGAGCTGCTGATGACTAAGAGATTGAGGTTCAAATTCATGCTAAACGTTAAAAATAGAACGAATATATTTGAGACATTTTAACCTGACAAATCTCTGTTGTTATATATATTTTACTCGTGTGGTCACTTGTAATCATGTGGCGTTTATGAACCAGGATCTCAAAGTAAAATTATGAAAGGATCATGGTTAAAATTAAGGCCGTACATAGTCAATATGGTTCCATACTAAACTAACTTTTTGTTTTCATAACTCTTATATGTTTTATTTTTTAAACAAACGTTTATGTTTCTTAACAATATATACTCACTCATTTATGATAGAAATTATAATAAATTTGGTTTATTAGTTTAAACTATTATCCTGTTTTTCCACATTTTAAAAATTAATCAAACACATAGGAAAGCATTAATTAATTGAACTTTTATTTATAAAATAGGAATTGGTTGATTATTCGAAAATATTTTCAAATTATTTGTGTACCTTGTATTATAATTTATTTAAAATTATAAAATAGTATGTATTAAAGTAGTAACTCTCACAAAAAACCGAAATTAAAATATTATTTATAGAAGTATTTACATAAAAGGGTGTTTCAAACCAAGAAAATCTGTACTTAAATTATATTTATCTTCTATTTTTTTCCTTTCCCCTCGTCTTATTTAATATGAGTAAATACGAGTTGTAATTTTTCTCATGAGAAAGGCTAATTTAGAGTAGGTATACCCATATTAGAATGGGGGAAGAGTGGTAAACATTTTCTTTTAACTCAGCACACTCAACCGTGATTCAAGCCATGCTCTACGGCGTACTTGACTAGATGAGCCTTGGACTTAAACTCACGTGTCCGCCGATGAAGGTTTTCCTTTTAAAATAAACATGAACTTAAATATTAGATGTTTTTAAGAGAGATTATATGTCAAGACAATTAAAGTGGTATTTGAATCAATTTCAAATTATCACTGTCAAGAAACAAAGAAAGTAGTTTGAGGTCGTAAGGGTATAATGCAATGTTTGCAATCTGTTTTAATTTCATTTGCAAGTGCAATGTTTTAAAAATAAAACAAACCGCCGTAGGCGTCACACAGGCAGGCGCTAACCCCCCCACCCTCCACATCACACCTGGGTTAACTCTCTCTATCTCTCTCTTTCTACTATATCCACCCTCCTATCCTACCCTTTCTGTCACTCTTCCAGCCCAGCTAAGCCTTTGAGCAGCACAGCAGGGCTGGATGGAGCCCGTCCGTCCGCCCTCGTATTGATTGTGGGGGCGCGGGAGACCCCAGATAGAAAAAGAGTGGGGGAGGGGGTCGGAGGGTGGCTGAGAGGGTTTGCAGGGCTGAAGAGAAAGGTGAAACGTGGTCCAAACTACCCTAAACATACCGGCATTCACGATTTTCTCACTCCCCACACCTCCTTTTTTTTTTAAAAAAAAAGTATTCCCACGGCAAATAGTTGGACGGATGGTGTCATTTCGTCCCTAGTCGCGTGGAATAATTGCTTCAATATACAGAAGCTTTTTTTGTAAATTCATTTGGAGCATTTTTTTTAAATTTTTTTAACTTTTTTTTGTCATCCCATTTCATTATCCTTTTAGATTACATGCATATGTATTTATGTTAATATGTGAGGGATGAGAAAGGTTGAATTTATAAAATATGTACCCATATTGGCGTGGGGTATAAGTGGAAAATCAACCCCCTAGTACACCCGACTTGTAGTCGAACCCATATCTCCCAGTAATCAGCAGTCCAGTCGATATCTAGAGTGACGCTTCGACCATAATTTCGATATCGTTGATTGCATAGGTTAAAATAAATAAATATTTGATGGATGGGCTCTAAAAAATACTTAGCACAAAATTTAACTTTAAATTTTTAATATATTAATTATTATATTTTTATGAAAATGTTGTGTATACTTGCTAAATATTTTGCGGGTCAGATAAAATCAGTCGGTGTGCCGAGTCCAGCCAGTGGGCCTTAGGTTGCTGACCGCCGATTCAAACCATTTGACCACTAAGCTGGTTTTATTTTAATTTATCTCTGAACTAAACGTATCCTTAAACAAATCTTGGAGTTTTTTTAAGGATTTATATTTATTAAGCGACTGTATTGTATGCCATCGTCTTGGATGCTGAGGTAATTACTTCAAGTTTATGATATTTATTTAAGAATCTGCCATAGATATTTTACTATTCCATCAAAATTGTGTGGCACCATTTCCTTTTCGGGACAGTCAAAATTATTTTTTAAATTCAATATTCATTTAAAAAAGACCGTTTACCTTATACCAAAAAATTTTTCAAAATTGACACCATTTTACCATTTTATTAGTGTTACTGTATATAACTCTTTAAAATAATTTTAAAAAAAATACCGTTACAGATATCAAGATATCATCACCTATAGTATTAATACAATAAAGTAGATCTAGTAACATTTATTTCATTCAGATAAGGCCCTTCGTAATAAAATGTGATAGTATTCTTAATTAAAGAGACGACTACTAAGTGTTTTATAACGCAGCACAAAATCTAAAACTGGATTAAAAACTGTCAACACTAGTTATTTGGTTTAATCTATTCATATTCTGTACATGGGATTGGAGTACATTAACTTTGAATATAATTTGCGGGAACTTCTGACAGTCAACATCTAGGTATATACCTAAATGTTGACTGTCAGAAGTGACAGCTGCTAAACACATGTTTTTGCAGATCATATGGCTCAGCGTAGGGATACAAAATTTGGTCTAGTAACTTTTCAAAGCCGTTAGCTGTAAGCTGTGAGCTGTCAGTCACCACTAAAGAAGCCATGAGGCTACTTTAGTTATGTAGGGATGTAGATAATGAGAGAAAAGGTAACTGATTTTACAGTTTCTGAATTAAAATATTATCTATGTCTAAAGAAATAAATATTACTTCACTACAAAGATATAATTTAATTTTCTTCATATTGTGAACTCAACACTCAACAGTTCTTGAATATCTATCTGTCAAAGGTGTCCTGGAACTTAATGGCAATTTAATATAGTCATTAAAAAGTTTGTCATGATAGATATTAAACTACTGTTAATATCACGGTGTCAATCAAATTAAACACTATGGTTTTACTAGAAGTATTATTTTATTTTGGACAACAATATTTTTGCTATAAAAACTGCATAAACACTTTTTCCTACATTAATAACATTATTAATGTTATAAATAAATGTTAATATTTTTAATATTAAATAATAACCATTATAAATTCTATTAATAACCATTACATATGCTATTAATAACCATTATCTATGCTATTAATAACAATATTAATAGTATTACTATTAATTAATAACATTGTTAATGTTATAAATAAATATTAATAGTTTTAATATCAATTAATAACATTATTAATGTTATTAATATTTCATTTTGTACACCTCATATGAATGTTTGGTTATAATAAATGCTAGCTCCATACATTAATTACTTTTCCCTAACAAGAAGCATAAAATAGAAAGTTTGACGCCTTTTAACTCGTGAACTATAATTATTTGAAATCGATTTATAGCTTACAGTTATACACTTGTTAAAATTGTGTAATAAAATGTTTACGATCAAATCATCGTAATTTAAGGGCGTAGAAGAGGAAGGAATAGAAAATGTATTCACATTCGCGTGAAAAAGGGATGTCAAAACGGAAACAAAGTTAATAAAATCAAATTTGTAAAATCGACCCCAGTTCTTATTTGGACCTTAACTTTCACTTAGCCGCACAAATAATTTATTGCGTACCTGATGCCTTAGATTGCATATGTCGTATATTACTGCTCTCTAGGTTCACCAAGATATAGAATGAGGGTGTAGGACATACTATAGTGTGTGTTTATAGCTTCAAATTTATACAATATAGCACTTCTTTAAATATAACACAATAAATCTTGGATAAAGTCTAGATTATTTTTTTAATTAGTTGGCTAAAAAGTTCGTTTTTAATAAAAAAAATTATAATAATTCACAGTTACAAACCGTAGTAAAATAATTATGTCTACTATCTGTGTAATCGTAGTTTAAATTAAAGTTAGGTCTCTAAGTACAACATATTATCAACCGTTTGGGTAATAAACCTATGTAATAATTAATCTAATGTGTTTGTAATGATAATCGTTGAATTTAAGTGTACCAGCAAATTCGTGGAGGGCTAGTAGGAAACCTTTAAGAAATTATCACAAATATCACCCACCGTACACCCGATAAGGATTCAAACCCCTTTCTCCCCGTCATCAGCAGTTTGTCGTATTGCTAGATTGATGTTTTGGACCTGTGGTTATCAACCTGGAGAGTACGCCCCATTAAGGGATGGGGGAGGGAACAGTTAGTAAATAATGTTAAATATGTACTAAGTAATGAAGTTACTATGTAGTTCAATCCCGTTTAAAACCTAAGATAATTTGTTTCTTTTGATATTGTAACACTGCCCACAAATTGTAATCTATTTGGCTACCAGTCGAAAGTAGGACGCTGATGCACATGCAGGTGTTTAGTTTCAAGCCCACAAGATTATGATTCACCCCCAATTCTGCTCTACACCCTCTCTGTCGGCTACTATTGCAGACACATTCATAATCACTGAATTTTAAATTCTGACTTACTCATAAAAATTAAAGAACATTGTCGACTTAAAGTGGAAAGTAATTTGTGGTGTGCACTATCAAATATCAAACCCAATAAACAGTGACAACCATTACATTAGTGTTCAGTCGATAGTGTTCAGTCGATAGTGTTCAGTCGATAGTGTTCAGTCGATAGTGTTCAGTCGATAGTGTTCAGTCGATAGTGTTCAGTCGATAGTGTTCAGTCGATAGTGTTCAGTCGATAGTGTTCAGTCGATAATGTTAAGTCTTTATTTAATATCATTATGCTGCCATAATTATATTCATTTGTGTAAGAAATAAAAAAGTGACTACGTAACAAAACATTTAAATATTTTTAAAACAATCATAAAATTGTGGGGGTGTTATCCATCAAGGGGGGCGTAGCCAAATAAGGTTGGTAACCACGGCTTTAAATGTTTTTATTAAGTTAATATCCTTAGTTTTATACTTTTACAGTTAAAATGACATCAATCGCAAATAACGATTTCAAATGCGATCAAAGCATAATTCATGAAAGTCAGTTAAACTTTTGGGGGAAAACAAAAACAATTGTCTATAAATATCCCCACTGATATATAAAAGTAATCATGTATGTTCCCATAAAATCACACCACAGATAAACCAGTTTAGAGGAATGATCACAACCAATTAAACGTTTATGCGCGGTTTATTTTATTTCACGACCGTTATACATCAACTCTCAAAACAACTGGTTTGGTATTGTTTGCAACTCAAGGAATAAAAAACCCATCAACTCCATGTTATCATAAAACACAATAGAAAAACTCATGATAGAAATTCGAAAGGAAATAAATTTTCTATTGCTGCAGACGTAAAGTAAATAAATAAATCTTTATCGGTCTTATATTAATTGGTAAATATTATGATAAAATCAAACTATCCGAAATATATATTCCAGAGAGAAAAAAAGCGCATGCATAAAAATTTTACTTTAGTATTAAATTATTCTTTAAAAGTTATTTTACAATAAAATTACCCACCATTTGTCAAAACTTTCTAACATATAGTTTGTTTTCTATATTTTTGCAGTCTTCATACCGTTGAAATCATACTGAAAATAGCCATGTATTCATTCGCCTAGCAAATATTTTCTGATAATCTAAAACGTTATGCCAGCTTTGCATTCTAATGTGGAGAAACCTCATTGGTTTTTAAGGTGGTTGAAAACCAAACGTAGCTTTTAAAGTAATTTCTCAATTTTCTTATAAGCCAAAGTTACCGTTAAAGAAATAAACGCGACACAAAAATCTTGAGTGGAGAGAATTAATATTTATTATCATTGAAGAAATTACTAAAATAATCTAATAGGAACGCAGGGAAAGTGCTAATCTCACACACACAGAACATACTCTGATGATGATGATTAACAACACGCATTTTATGTCCCGCAACATACTTGACTGCTGATGATGGGGAGATCGGGGTTCGATCCGAATCAGATGTACTGAGGGTGTTTTTTCCTAAACTGTTTTCCATTCAACCGTCACGCAAATGTGGGTACACTTCCTCTAAATTCAACCTTTCTAATCCGTAACACATTAAAGTGATTAGTACTTAGGCGTATAACCTAAACGGGTAGTAGGACGTGGTGCTAAATTATTATTATTATTATTATTATTATTATTGTTATTATCAGCACCGCGTCTTACTACCCGTTCAGGTTATACGCACTTACGCTAATGTGTAATGGTAGGGTGATTGTGATATGAAATGAAGTACCTACAGTTTAACGTGAAATCCGAACCACGGTGGAGGCCTGGCATTCCCCACATTCACAAGATGTCTTGTCAGAGGTGAAGGAAGGGTTTGGTAATCAGATAAATCTGTGCCGGGACCGAGGATTGAACCCCGGACCCCCAGCACAGAAGTCCGACACCTTACCCCTAGACTGCCAGGTCACCACATGTGGTGCTAAAAAATTAAATTAAATAATATAAATAAACATGCAATATTTGAAACGTTTGTCAAACAATTGACGTGCCAAATTAGTTATGAGAGAGGGTAGACTAATTATTAACCAAAAATAGTTAGGTTTAATGAGCAATAATTTCGCAATTTTATAATAGAACAGCTTTAACTATTTTCACCGATGGGCAGGCAGGTCAAGGGCCAAGCTAGTATAATATAGTTTGTCAGTGAATGGTGGGGAGGGGGTCAAGGATCTACCTTAGCAGGGTTTACCAAGGATATTTTATTCCAGATGGTAGCCCACTTTCCCTCTTTAAGAAAATGCAGGTACATTTTCGCTCAATCCCAAGCTACATTCGTCCTTTTTCCCCACGCGTGGATATTCCAGACGGGTACTAAGAAGAAAACAAAACACGAATTGAATTAACTCCATTCATATCAATGGGAACACAGTTTCTGTTTATGATTTATTATATATTTTGTTCAAAAGGGAATATTTTTTGTCCTGCGATACACGATGAAATTTTTATCTTTATGTATATGAAACTTTTACAAACCTGCACATTTCTGGTCCAATCCTTAATTAATTATAGTTTTATTTCTAATTATAGGTATTATTATTTTCTACAATTCCATATATCTTTTGTTCCACCTGTATAGATATTAGACTAAATCGAAATATTGATTAAATGCCATGTGAATAAAATTCTGATACCAAGTCAAATATGAGAAGTAGCAAATAAATTTTCTAGTAGGACATCACTATTGATCTTAAAATAATAACCAACTAATTATTTGTTCAAATTTATTTTGAAAACTGATCTCTTCCAGTATCCAGTTAGATGTATATCTAAAATTACTACTAAACTGGCTTGACCTGAGCAACAAAACTTTTTTTTTAATATTAGAGTTACTTTTGTTAAACTACACTTATCAATATAAATAGACTAAAAATATAAACTTAGAAAAAAATTAATGATTATTGGAAATATATCGGAGTATAATCTAAGCTATGAGCCCCATGGCCTAAGAATTCACAGAAAATTAACATTCAGCATTTGACATAATTTTTTCAAAATTAATTAACCATTAATTTATTTGTATTTGCAAACATTTTTCAACGCTAATTTAAAATGCATAAATCTCGTCCTTTATGGCTACCATTGTGCCATTGAAGTTTTATCCTGACGGAATAAAGTTAATTAAATCTTTTATTTACACTCTAAGGCAATTGGAAATAGAAGTTCATTGCTGTACTTACAAAAGTACGCCACCTATCCTTATTTTGAGCTAGTTCTATCCAGTCCACTTCATTACACGTTTTTCTTTCAGATACGTTCTAATGTTGTCCTACCACCTGCAAGTGAACATTTATACTATAATTTATTCTAAAATAGAGTATTACTTAAATGTTTTTTGTATGTTTTAAGTATTAAAATGATACAAATATGCACAATAATTTTTTATATATAATGGCTATTTCTTTGGTAGCTAAGGGGCTAGTTTACACAAAAACTTTAACAAACTTTAAATGATTAAAAAAAACATAAATATATATTTATTAACCAGGAATTGTCCTCTCGTAGCATATGGCAACAATAATTTAAAGAAAAGTTAGTAATAAATGGTGTTTGTGTTGATATACATCATTATGTGCTTCAATTTGTTTTAAATTAGGAAACAAATATTTTTAATTGACGTTTAGAAGTCATTAACTACAAATTACAACAGGCTAACATAAGGAATAAAGGTAAAATTAAATAAAGAATAACCACAGACTTGGTAAAAATATCGTCAAAGAGAAAGAGCATCATAAAAATAATGTGAAGATAAACCAATTAAATAAAAAATATAGATGTATAGAGTGAAGGGGAAAAAAGAAAATAATAAAAAGCTATTAAAGTGAGCGAAACAATATCGAAAGAGAACGTAAGAAAGAATGAAACAGAGAGATAGTGAAGTACTCCCAAAAGTTGTCGATGGCACAAATAAATGGCCAAATTCTAGTTGACGACCAAAAGTCTCATCCAAAGTTTTCTCACTGTAGTCTTTAGGTAATTTATCAAACGGAGGTTGTGGTAGGGGTTGGATTTCAAGCAATAAGAAGGGATCTAGGGATTCCCTTTTTCTTTTTTTTTACTTTCCATTGCAACCATTCACCCTCCCTACCACCTCACCAAACCTTACTTTGCTGATTCATGTCCTACAGACACTCTCTGGCGCCAAATATCAAGACATGTCAGTCTTTTCCGTTCTTTCAATGTACTCACTCGTAGTGAGGTGTCATTTGTTGAAAAGGAACCTTTTTGCTCCGTAACAAACATTGAACTGGTAGAAACTACTCTAACATATTTGACAATATAAGAATGGATATGTGTCCAACTTTTTTACAGATAAGTCTACAGTTTATCCACCTAACGATCCCAGTTTCGAATCCCAACATGTCAAAAAAAAAATTGTTAAATAGAGGTATTACGTATTTTCACCGAGATGAATAAGGTTAACTAGTGTTTGTGTTTGTGTTCGGTTAATTAATATTTGTCTTGCGTTTACATATATATATATATATATATATATGTAAACGCAAGACAAATATTAATTAACCGATAACATATATATATATATACATACACGTCTTTTTTTAAAATTAACGTAAACTATTCCTAACTAATAATAATACTTAACACCGCGTCTTACTAGCCATTCGGGCTATACGCTTTAAGTACTAATTACGCATTTGCGTGGAGGTAGAGTGGAAAACCATTTAGGAAAAACCACCCCCAGTTCACCCGACCGAGATTCGAACCTCGATCTCCCCGTCCTCAGCAGTTGAGCTTAGCACGACAAGCGCGTTAGCCAACTACGTTATCGAGGCGGGTAATATCCCTAACTAAAATAAAATTAATAGTTAATTTTGTTATAACTAATATTAGCAACGCCAAATGAAGTTTTTACAACATTCTAGTTAAGATATACTCTAATGTTTAAAGGATCAATGCTCTACTATATAAATACATACAGTTGAGCATTCTGACGTCAAAAATCCAGATAGCCAAGAAAAATTCTTATTTATTAAAATAACCAAAGTGGTATCAATATCAGAAACACAGCACATCAACTCTAGTTAGCAACAACAAAAAATATATCAAGCTAGTTGCTTAAATAAAGTGAAAATGTTTCTGCCTTAACACTGAGTGTTAGTAAATATCCCATCTATCCTTTTTTTTCATTTTTGGTGTAAGAATCGTATTTTTTTAAATCCGGACAAATTTATTATCCGGACTGGGTTGATCCCCAATTAGTCAGAATTATTGACGCTTTACTGTAAATATATAAATCTATATATATATATATATATGTATGTATGTAAAGATAATTTTAAAACGTAAGGCTCTAATTAGATGTTTTTTAAAGTGATATTTTTCAATACCTTATTTCTCAACCAGAATATTATCAAGGACTTTATCAATGTAATAATATTTAGCACCGCGTCTTACTACCTGTTCGGGTTATACGCTTTAAGTACTAATTACGCTAATGTAATAGGAATTGGGAAGGGTGAATTAGAGAAAGTGAACCCACATTTGTGTGGAGGGAGAGTGGAAAACCATTTAGGAAAAACCACCCCAGTTCACCCGACCTGAGATTCGAACCTCGATCTCCCCGTCCTCAGCAGTTGAGCTCAACACGACCAGCGCGTTAGCCAACTACGCCACTGAGGCGGGTAATATGTAATAATGAATGAGAATGTTAATTAATAGTATGTTTAAAAATATGAATTTACCTGAAAGGATATTGCTATTCTATATCATCAGACATATACATAATTATACATACATACACACCCATAAAAACAGTCAAAATTCAATTCGACTTCCAAGATAAAGAGTCGGGCACAATATCCGTTCATCTATCTGAGCTGATGTCACAAGTATTATTAGTCTTACTTGACAAAACAATCTGTAATTTTAATAAAGGTTGTGTGGGTCACAAAAACTTGATTCTATCAGTTTGTAGAGTTCTTCGTTCGACGCTAAATTTCGGTAACAACTTAATAAAAATCCACATAAAGAAGTTGTTATTTGTAAATAAACCTTTATTAAACTTTTATTTTAATGCATTTACATTTTTATTTACATAACTAGCCAAATACATATATTTTTCTATCCACATTTATAGTTATTTCAACTAATTTTTGTTTTTTATTTTTATTAAAACGAACCTTAGTAATAAAACAGTAAATTGTAATTACTTTTTAAGTATACACGAAAGAGTTATCTTATGTAAAAGCTCATTCATTATAAAAGACAAATTCTGTAGTACCATGGAAGGTGATAATCGACAATGCCTCCATGACGCATGCGCAAACCCAGCCACCGTAAATACTACCGAGACGACATCCTTGCATGTCTGTATCTAATGTGATATGTTGGCAGGCGTGCTGTTCCACGGCGATGTATCTGATATCGTGGCATGCCCCCTCCCTCCTCCCTATCCAACCCTCGTGGGAATGATTTATGCAACATTGTTTATATGGAGATTTGGAGGAAATGGAGATTGAGTGCCCTCCTACCCCCCTTTCCACCTTTATCACCCCTGAAAGTACTTCTCGTAGCACAACCTCCTTCCCAAGAGAGGTTTTGAGAAGACTGTCCTTTCTAAGGTATCTCATTTCATATCAGACTATAGAGCAGAGAGATGTCCCACACAGGGGATATCCATCACACACATATTTTTATTTAAAGCTTACGATTAAAAGGTTGTTTTTCTTACATATTCCACGTATCACATCCCCGTCTGTGCAATCCGCAGATTTACACTATTTTTATAGGGCCGAGTAACGCAGAATCTAGAAGAAATGTAGCAAAATTTGTGTGAAAGAAGAATGGGGAAACAAATTTTAATTAATAGTTCTCACTTCAGTTCTTCCTACCCTAAGCACCATAAAAAAACACATACTATAAGAGATTTAAGTTTTAGTACGCGTTCTTGCCGATATGGCTTGGATTATCTTTCGACATCTTTTGGAGTAGTTTATTTCCCCTAGTAAAAAAATATGTACAACTTTTAATTCATAAACACTGAAAACTATTATTATGAGATTTAATTAGTGGTTCAGTTTATTTGAAAATCATGCAATTTAATGTTTTGAAAAGCTCCAAATTATTACTTTTAATTAAAGAGCTAAATAGTTAAGTATATTCCTAAATAGTTATAGATATGTATCAAAGAGACATAGATATGTATCAAAGAGACATCAAGAAATAACGGTGAAAAGAGGATATTTTTAAATAAGAAAATAATGTAAAACTAGTTATTTTTTATTATTATTATTATTATTATTATTTAGCACCGCATCTTAACACCCGTTCGGGTTATACGCTTTAAGTACTAATCACTCTAATGTATTAGGAATTAGGAAGGTTGAATTAGAGGAAGTGAACCCGCATTTGCGTGGCGGGAGAGTGGAAAACCATTTAGGAAAAAACTAGTTCACCCGACCGAGATCCGAACCTCGATCTCTCCGTCCTCAGCAGTCAAGCTCAACACGGCTAGCACGTTAGCCAACTACGCCACCGAGGCGGGTTAAAATTAGTTCTTGAACAAAACTAAAAAATTGTATGAATGTTTGTACAATAGCAGCCTATATACATACCAACGTGGTTCAATGCACACGTGACTATCAAAACAATTTTCTTGAATACCAAATTCAACGATACCAGCATATTAAAAGTTATTTACTTTTTAATAGCCGATTATTCCACTAAAGGCATGTAGTAAAGTTTGAATACTTCACGCGCAGTATTCATTTGACGCTAAGAGCACTCATGCACAGCCTACAAAATTTAAACAATGAATGTGGTGTACAGAACATTATCTTATGCAGTCTCGTTGGAATATGATTTATGTGCTTTGTTGAACAATTGAACAATAGCCACACCACTAAATTTAATTAACAGTACGACCACTCTCATGGTCTAAGATATTAATTAAATCCTACTTTGTGCTTTGGTCAGCTTATACACAAGTTGTTTGCTCATTCCAAGTTACATTAAACTTCTGTACAAGGAAACTCGACGATCCTCCACTTTATGACTGGCTAGTGAGGTAGTCTATAGACTTAGTGGAGCTGTGTTCGATTAAAAGTAGTACCTTGTTGTGTACTTAATTTGAATATGAAAGTAATTATTTTTGGCTAAGAAATAATAGGTTTTTTTTATAAATGATACTTTATCAGAATAAAACATTACTTACTTCCCTGCTATTGAGTAGGAATATTTAAGGTGGAATGGGAGGTAGTGAAAGTTAAGGCAGTGGGCTTCATTTTTTTTTTTGTAAAAAAAAAAATTATAAAAAAAAAGAGTTTTTTCAGTTTAACTTAATTTCTTCGCATAGTAACCACAGCAATTATA
Organism: Timema douglasi; assembly: GCA_901482245.1. Taxonomy (NCBI): domain Eukaryota; kingdom Metazoa; phylum Arthropoda; class Insecta; order Phasmatodea; family Timematidae; genus Timema; species Timema douglasi. The sequence continues at coordinate 67,597 of CABEEJ010000699.1, read as the reverse complement.
TATTATTTGTCTTGGTCATGAAATTTGGGGGGATAAGATGAAGGTAAAATATTTCAATTTACAGAATGCTCATTAAAAATATTTCAGAACTTTTGAGATGATTAATATGTGTAAAAAAAATTAATCACGGTGTTCCTACTACCAATTCCGGGTATACGAAAATAAGATAAATTAATCTAATAGGATATGGATGATAAATAAATTATTCTAGAGGTAATCTACCAGCATTTACATAGAAGAAAAGTGTAAAACCATTTTTTTTAAATGGTGACCTGGTGGTCTAGGGGTAAGGTGTCAGCCTTCGGTGCTGCAGGTCTGGGGTTCAACCTCGGTCCCTGCAAAGATTTATCTGGTTGCCAAACCCTTCCTTCACCTCTGAAAATACCTGTATTAATCACAACTTGTGAATGTGAGAAATCCCAGGCCTCCAACGTGGTTCGGATTTCACGTTAAACTGTAGGTCCTCCAGTTCATCTCACAATCACCCTACCCATAATAATAATAATAATAATAATAATCCTTCCTAAGCTCCTCTTTCCCTCAACCTTTCCTTCTATAATGTCATGCAGAAGATAGTTCCCTAAGGATGTGTCCGATTCAGTTTGTTTTGTACCGAAGAATCACATTCAAAATGGTTCTTTTCTCACCCACCATTCTTAGTACTTTTTAGTTTGCCAACCCGTCTGACCACCTGATCTGCTTAAGTCTTCTCAAGTCTCAAGAACCACATTCCAAAGCTCTTAAAATATTTATTTTCAATCTTCTCAAAGGTTTAAGCTACTGCTCCATACAGCGTGGTGCTGCAAATGTAGTAGTTACAAACTCAACTTGTTATTCAGTGTACGATTTACAAACTAAATTAATTACATAACATAAACACCCCCCAGCATTTTAGAGTGGGAAAACTCAAATTTAAATATCGATTTAAATGCCACGTCATAAATATTATCTGAAATTCTTAACTGAGTAAACTCACTTGAATTAGCTAAAGTATTCGCATACCTACAGGCACATTTTTGTGTTTGATATAGTAATAGTAACACTATCTAAATACAGTCATTTTAGCTAAAATGCACAATGGGATTATCGATTTTTCACTCACACAATAGAGTGTGAATACAAATTTAATTTCAACAAAATGAAATGCGTAGAGTTTTAAAAATACATAAAACTAATACAACTAAATATCTTGCCTAGAATTACAAACTAGTGCATTGTTCTAGAGGACGATGTGTTTATTTAACAATAACACGAATCATATACGCTATAATTTTAATATAAATTCATTTTATACATTTCTGAATACGTATCAAAATAGCTACATGAAAATGTCAGATAAACATACATAACTTAATTTGGTAAAAAATTAGGGTAGCCACACACACTTTAATAAAGATAATTGAAGTAGATAATAAAAATGATGGTTAAATAAATTATGTAATATCCGTTTCAAATCAATGCACGTAATTTATATTGGTTAATTATCCCTTTCTATTATGGATAATTCAAATGCTAAGAGACTGAAATTGAATTTCTTCCCACTTTTTCCGAAGTCTCCTTTTAAAAATATACTCGTCCAATATCAATGATTGCATTGAATTTATAATAGAATTGACAGTGCATTGAATGCCTTTGCTCTTTCTTTGTTTATTATATTAAAACACTTTTTCAATTTTATTGCTTAGAGATTAAATTTTTTTTTTATAATGGCACCATTTCAATTTATATTTTTCATTAGAATATTTAATCAGATGACAACCAATTATTGTTCTCCTAGTCATTGATATTCGGTCTATATGGTTTAGTTATGTTAAATTAATTTGATTGTGTTATAATTTTACTAGTTAATATAGTGGGACCTGACTCACATTTTTAATGTGTTGTTTTAATTATATTTTATATCTAATCATATATGTAAAATCAATAATGATCCACTTTAACTAATCTATATAGATATATTTGAATAAAAGTGTTTATATTTCACTAAAAAAATTCTCAATATCTTTATCACAATTAATATTTCATATTGAATGCTATTATCATATTTAAATCAAGTTAAAAAATCATGCAACACTATCAAAATATCGTATTTATTTGGTAAATGAGAGTATATACGATTATGCTAATTAAACACTAAATTTACAGGGAATCGAAAACTAGTTGTATCGTGGAGAATTTTACCACACTGGTTTATTTATATTATAATAAGTTTCTTTAAATGTATTATGTTTTGAATAAACTAGTAATTAGTTGTATGTTTAGCACCACGTATTACTACCCGGTCAGGTAATATGCTTATGTTTTGATTACACTAATGAATTTATGGGTGAGGAAGGTTATACTTATAGTATTTGTACTCGCGTTTGCATGGAGGGAGAGTGAAAAACAATTTTGGGAAAAATTATCAGTACACCTGACAAATTCAAACCTATCTCCCGATCATCAACAGTCTTAAGTCCGTTACGAGAGTAGCTCGTTAGACCATAAAGCCATTAAATCGGGTATCTAGTTATTAAAAAGTTTTATTATGTATATCTGTGGGTGCCACTGTCACAAAGAAATTATAGCATTAAAAAAAATTATATCGTCATAAAGTTGTTCATTGGTTCAATAATATTTCTATCTCCTGGAGACTCTGGACTTCACCTTCAGATTTTAATGAATTCGTGAAAAACACTCAATAATGAGGTGGACTGGATATAACTAGCTCAAGATGGGGAGAGGTGGCATAATTTTGCAGGTGTGGCAATGAACTTTCAAGTTATTAATACCGTAATTTTTTTAAATAATGTTCATATTTATTTTATAAGATTGTTAATTTATGTGAGTATTTAATATTTCCTACATACTATTCTAATTTATCTAAAATATTTCCATTTTTAATGTTTAACTTTTTAAATTTATAATTTTATTAACATATTTCAATAAAATAATTTTTCAATTACATTGGTTTTCCTCAGACCTGAAAATGCTATAACATCACCGAAACACGTCTTCTTAATATAATACTAAAGCTGATCTAAAATAAGAAGGGAATAAAATATTATAACAAAGAAGATATAACCTAATTATAATACCATAGAGTTAATAAATATTCAAATTAAATTGAATGTGAATAAAATAAATAATTACACTTTTATCAGTGCATACTAACTGTAGAAAATCAAATGTCTCATACTTTTTTAAATTGGAGCAACGTTTGAAATTTTTGTTAACCATTTAGTTTCCAAGTATTTGCTACCAGAAGGAGGGTTTGACCAAAAAAAACGTGGCAGTGTTTCTTTTGTTTATAACTTTTCCATTAAAAACTTTCCATTTCTTTATGGCGAAAAAAGGACCAACAATAACTATTAGTCAACACGTTTCTGGAAAAAAGAAATACGAAAAAAAAAATATATATATATATATATATATGTGATGACAACAAAAACTACTCATTTTGTTTTGAACTAAAGTAACTTCCTTTTTAATTTCCGTTAGCTATTATTAGTCGTCAAAATCGATAAATACTGGAAGAAGAGAATAGGGTGCGCGGATCAAATGCAGCAAGCAATACTGATAAAATGAAATTGCAATACCATTGTGCTTGACCTTCAGTTAACCTGCTGCATACAATAGCCATAAATCGAACAAAATTATTTCAAAGAAACACTAAAATGTGGAATAAAACAAGATCTGGAGAGAGGTAATGCGTTAAAGTTATAACACTTGTAGCAGTAAAATAAAGCAAGGTAGTTGATATGTTGTAGAGAATATACAGGTCGTTCGAAAACTCATAGCCCAAACTGCACATACAATTTGTTTGAACTAAAAATAATACAAAATCTCTGTTCACTCACATTCGCAGAATTATGCAGGGAGTGCCGGGAGAGCAAAGCTGTTCAAGCGTGCATGTACAACAGGTTGCATAGGAGCTAGGCGTGTGGCACTACACACGTAAACATATTTGAGCATGGCAGCAGAAAATGCCGTGATTAATAGTAAACAACACACCATTCCATCTATAAATGCGAATTCATCATTAACGGGCCTATATAACACAAAGTGCTTGCCATTATTACTGTACATGCGGAGTACCGTGCGCCTAACTCCTTTGCAACTGGTTGTACACGCGTTGCTTTGCTCTCCCGGTGCTGTACACCGAAACTTTGAACACAATATAATGGTGTTAGCATTGTTTTCCGGATGTAATTGTATAAGGACTTTGTATTATATTTGGTTCAAACAAGTTATATATGCAGTTTTGAGTTTAAGTTATCAGTTAAATTTTCTATGAATATGCGTAAAACATGGTAAATATATTTAATTGGAAATATATATTTTTTTACACAGTCTCATTATCCATTTGGGCTATAATCATGATTATTAACTACTTTTACTATATCATAATGTTGTCATGATCTTAAACTGGGCTCGTCATCGATTAAATCAGGGCTTAGAGTTGACGTTATGTAAAATCAATTGAAACAGAGTGATTCGGAGTTAAATTTTATTCGAATAGGTTCTAAAATCTTATTTTTAAGTTTTGTATTTTAAGTATTTTAATCATTAAAATAATACGTCACACTAAACATTCTTAATCCCCAAATTTACGTAATATGCCAAGCGTGTAAATTATTTAATTTGCAATTTATATAAATAGAGTTTTTATACCAATCAAAATTAACATTTAATGTTTTAAGAGACAAGTTAATTTTAAATTTAAAGTAAGAATAGTACGAATATTTTATTTAGTAAGTTATCTACATTCAAATAAAGGTATTCTCATTTCACTAACATAGTTTGGTAGAAATCAAGTTTTGCTAACTTTACAATATAGTTGGGTAGCTAAACATAATTCAAGTAATAATCACCTTCACCAGAAAATGTATTTAAATCTCTTATCTAATTTACACCCTAATAGTAATACCATCCATTTCACGAATTGGACTAATTTTAGTGAAATGGTTTTTCTATTGAATATCCCACTAACTAGGAATAAAAATTGAATTTACTCGCGTCAATTTCATGAACATGAACTTATTGTATTATCTACTACAAGCTTAGCTGAAATTCGTTTACAATATACTAAACAAACATGATTCAACCAAACCTTCCATTCTAAAACTATTAAAAGTTAAATTAGTTTTAATACCAAACCTTTTCTTCGTTTGTTCATTTCACGAATAGGCAAAGACTGGTCCAGTTCATGAAATAGTCATTCAATAAACTGGGAAACACAACTCAATTAATGAAAACTTGCCCAGTTCATGAAATAGCCAGTCAATGAACTGGGAAGCACAACCCAATTCATGAACCAGACGAGTTTTTGCACAGTCCGTAAGAAGGGCAAACGAAAAATATTATTCACGGAATGAGCAGTAATTTGCCCAGTTCATTAAATGGAAATTTTCACTTTTGGGGTGTAGCATATGTAAGGCCAAATAATAACTTGAATAATGGGATGGTTTGTAAAACTAATCCTAAATCTCACTATATTAACAAATGTATTTTATTGATTTCCTCATAACTTTTTATCCAAATCTGATAAGTAACGGCATTATTAATTTATCTTCCTTGTGCTATGATTATATATAAAATAATTAATATTTAAGATTTAATTTTATTAAAAATATATTTTCCAGAATAACTAAACTTCTTTGGAAGTTTTTAAATATTTTTAAGTATGTGTCAATTGTATGCTCTGCTCTTCAACATTTATTCCGTTTATTATTGAATAGGTTTAAAATTAAAAGAAAACCATATTAAAATAATGAAAATATATTTATGAGCTAAAATACTTAGTGAAAATATATTATTAAAAAAGACATCAAGACACGAGAATTTGAATAGGTTCATTTTGTTGTAGATATTCAAAAGGTACCGGGTGGACACATACAAATAATATACCCAGGCACTCAAATCTCCAGGTTAAAATGTTTGCGCTCCTTTTGGAAACTTGAGTCCTTCAACACTAGGATCGCTGCGGTTAAGCCTATCAGCCAGCACTGACACTAGTGAAACCGGGTGATGGAGGAGGACTCAGGCCGACAAAAGGAGCGCAGAAAAAATCCCCGTAAGGTTGTGAGTCTTGTTTTTATTATTTGTTGGTGACCTGGTGGTCTAGGGGTAAGGTGTCAGACTTCTATGCTGGCGGCCGGGGTTCAATCCTCGGTCCCGGCAATGATTTATCTGATTACCAAACCCTTCCTTCACCTCTGACAAGACATTCTTGTGAATGTGAGGAATGCCAGGCCTCCACCGTGGTTCGGATTCCACGTTAAACTGTAGGTCCTCCATTTCATCTCACAATCACCCTACCATTACACATTAGCGTAAGTGCGTATAACCTGAACGGGTAGTAAGACGCGGTGCTAATAATAATAATAATAATATTATTATTTGTTTGTGGCCGTGGACTAACGTCAATCACGCATAATTCAACTATACGGTGACGTTTTGTTCAGGGATTCAAACCGGGACCTGTTGTATTGAGTGATTATAGCTACATCTTTCCACTCTTTATCCAGGCAAATACTTGTACACTTTCTCTTGATTATATCCTTCTTATCCTTACCCAAATTGTATAATAGAATACGATATCCTGAGTGAGTAGTAAGATGTAGCAAAAAGAAAATATTCCTTATCCAGATGCCATTTTGCAACTTTATTTATTGAATACTTGTGAACGGTAGTATCTTGTAGGCCTACTATATGATAATCTCAAAGCTGTGTGTGGAATATTTAGGTTCACATTACATAAATATTATATATGTTATACGAGGATAAAGATCCATCCAGGATTGATGGCGTGTTTACGCCTTCTGAAGAGAAGTTTGAGAATATATTGTAATCTAACGCTGGTGATCAATCACTAACATGAGCTTGTGTCAAGCTGAGGGAAAATAATATTTTTTTTTAAAATAAATTCTTCAATATTGTTACAGCTGCACGCTCTGTATTTCGCTTCAAAGCGATAACATACAAGTATAGCCGTTCAGTTGTTTTTTTAATATATAAATATTATAGCAACGTTTTATCATATGCTATATTACTTTATGTGTGACTTAACAACCAAGTCATAAAACCTTTAAGCTGTAAAATTGTGTTTTATACTCCATGTGTTGGAATATGGTATCAAACAGGCCAATCTAGAACTATATGTCGAGTATATTATGGATTTTTTATCAGAACCAGTTTATCAAATAAATATTTAGATTCAGCTGTAATGGTGGCCTTACGGTCTAACGCGTCACTCGTGTGACTATATTTCCAATTAAGGAGAGATCGGGGTATTATTCCTGGTCGGATGTACTAAAGATATTTTTTTTTTCTGGATTGTTTCCCATTATTCTTCCACGCAAATACGGGTAAATTTCCTCTTAAAATTCTACCTTCATATTTAGTCAGTTATCGTTATTAAAATATGCATAAATTCTTTGGAATAGAAAAAATCGAAATAGTAGCGTGTGCTATGCAAGAGAGTAGGGAAGGGTTGGCATTAAACGGTACAATGCAGCTACTAAATTAGGGAGAGGATGTATCTTTGTTGGCTAACAGCAAAGAAGTTGTTGTAATAAATGCAGAAATTTTATCAGAGACAAGTAAATATATTTAGAAGTGATCATTGAAAATACTACACTATTGTCCTATCTCTTAATCTATATCATACACACCCGCTTTGGTGGCGTTGTTAGCTAACGCGCTAGTTTCATGTTGAGCTAGACTGCCGAGGACGGGTCTGTCAAGGTTAGACTCTCGCTCGGGTGAACTGAGGGTGGTTTTCTAAATGGTTTCCACTCTCCCTCTATTCAAATGCAGGTTCCCTTCCTCTTCATTCAATCTTCCCAATTCCTAACCCATTAGCGTAATTAGTACTTAAGCGTATAACCCAAACGGGTAGTAAGACGCGGTGATATATATATACCATAGACTAACAATACAAGGTAGGCTCGTTGCCTATTCTCGATATTTTACTAAAATAAATCCTAATTTAAATTATATGGGATATTCCTTCATTCAATAATATATAATAATTTCATTCGATAATGTATATAATCATTCTAATGTTCCTTGCTATAAACGTTTTAGAAACGAGTCTTTAAATTATGTTCCTAGCTAGTTTTTATACCTCGGCAAAAAAAAGCTATCCAATAGTTAGTTTTTTTAGAACTTTTTTTTCAGCGTGTCTCCCTACTTATTCGGACTATATGCAAGATAGATACTAAAAAGTTTTAGGGATGAGTAAAGGTAAATTTAGAGGAAGTGTACCCGCACTTGAGGGGAAAATCGAATTCAGTTCACCCGACCGGGAATCGATCCCCGGTCTCCCATCATTACTAGTCCATATTATTGCTAAAGTGACGCCTTAGAACATGCGTGCACCAAAATTGAAATGCAAATATGAATAACAATCACTAAGCCATTTTATTTATATGTTATTGACCGTTATATTACAAACCAGGATTAAAATGGTATTATTAGCCTTTTAAGTCAAGTGAGCTGGTCACTTTTTTTTTATGACAAGGACTGTATAGAATAATCTCTCTATCTCTTCTTCTTACCCGTATTATCGTTTACGTCTCAAACTTTCCCCTCAACACCACATTCTACTGTTCGCTAAAGCTTTGAAAGCCCAAGTTTATTCGTCCCCTGTAACACCCGGCAATATTCCGTACCGCTATATTTTCGATAACAATAGCAGCATGTAAGTTACCCCTGCCTCGATAACCATCGTGGGTTTAACCCCCTCGCCCTTGTGCGAGAAGGGTATATCCGTGGTCTCACTCCAACTCACCAAAATAGCCATGAACAATCCCCCTCTCTTTCATTCTACTCTCTTTAACAGCCCGATCGAGACTTATCTTTACTACTTACTTTAACCGCACGATAAAGTGCATTAAATTCAGCATGACTTGGAATTAGTACTGAACCTCCAACTTTAACTACACGTGTGGAGGGAACGGATATAAAGTTGGACTTTACACACTATATTACACAGCTCAACCATATCGCCTTGAATATTAAGATGACCTTTTTATCTGTAGATGTTTGACAAAAATAAAATATTTATAGGTCAAAGTATAGTTTATTTTTTTGACTAAAAAATGTTTGGGATTAATAACTTACTACTTTACGCCAGTCATTTTAACGATTTGGCATATGGTTTTAATACTTAAAATTTGGAGAGAAAAATATATTTAAAAGCCACTGGATTATTATTTACTCTATAGTACTTGGAACTCTAAAATTCATTGCCGCACTTACAAAAGTACTCCACCTATCCCTATTTGAGCTAGTTCTATCCAGTTCATCTCATTACACCCTATCTCTTATAGGTAGAGTTTAGAAAAATTATATGAGTAAAGTTAATTTGAGCTAATGGACACTTTGACAAACTTATATTCAATTTGTTTCTCATCAATATATCTACTCAGACTTTTCTTAAAATAAATATCGATAAATAATTATAATAATAGTTTTAATTTTTTTCGCCATGGTTTGTTTCTTAAATCTTCATGGATATAATATATTTTCTACAATACCTCTATAATTTTTAAACACGTAATTTAAGTATACAAGATCACAACAATAATTATAAAAGTTTTAATTTGCTTTAAATTATTATTAGCACCGCGTCTTACTACCCGTTCGAGTTATACGCACTTACGCTAATGTGCAATGGTAGGGTGATTGTGAGATGAAATGAAGGACCTACAGTTTAACGTGGAATCCGAACCACGGTGGAGGCCTGGCATTCCCCACATTCACAAGATGTCTTGTCAGAGGTGAAAGAAGGGTTTGGTAATCAGATAGATCTGTGCCGGGACCGAGGATTGAACGCCGGCCGCCAGTACAGAAGTATGACACCTTACCCCTAGACCACCAGGTCACCAACAATATTTATCGAAATTAGATTATTGTATACTGGATGTTCCCGGGCTATTCAGCTAAACTTTGGGAAGTGGTCGTGGATCAAAAAAACTAATCCAAGATGTATTTTGGATACTTTATTGTTTTAGCTTCCTTTTCACACAAACAGCCAAAAACTTAATAACAACACTTTTCTGCAGAGGTGCTCGGCAATGGCTTGATATTAATTTTCCTGGAAGATGGTTCGGTCACTGGAGCTATGACTTGGCCTCCGAGTTCACCTGATTTAACGCCATTAGATTTTTTTTTGTGGTGAGCTCTCAAGTAAAAAGTTTATGAAGTGCCTGTTATGACCTTCAATCATTACGATAATGGATAATGCAAGCGTGCGAAGAAACAACAGTAGCACAATGTCGGTCAGCTACACGTTCTGTCATTTATAGGTGCAATGCTTGTCTCCGGGAGGGAGGCCGTCAATTTGAACAAAATAAATAAAATATTTTATTTGTATAGTACCCAACTATTTAGTTTTTGTTCTACGTGAAAAGAAAGTGAAAACTAGTATATCTCTAAAATATATTTTGAGTTAGTTTTTTGATACACTAATGCTTCCCAATGCTTAGCGGTTTAAGCCGGGAACACCCTGTAGATATATTATACGTATATATCAAGTTTGCACCGTTTCTTACTATCATTTCGTGTTATATGCACGTTTACACTAATAGGGTAGAAATAAGAGAGATAAATATTAGATGAAAATATTCTTAAATTTATTTAGTGAACATTAAATATGCACAAAAATCTAAACAAAATTTGATATATTGCTTAGTCTCCTATAAAATTTTAAATTCCACGGTTTCTCTTGCGCATAGCTGTAAGCATTTGACTGATTATATTAAAAGTAACACGTAAATAAGTGCATGAACATAACATGTTTTATATATATATATATATATTCCATTTTAGCACCACGTCTTACTTCAGGCTATACGAATATTAACGATACAAAAATAACATTTCACATTTATTGAACATTTTATTGAGAAATAAAGAAAACCAAAAGCACAAGAAAGGATATTATAGATTCATGGAATAATTTTCTATCAAATGATAAATTTGTATGTGCAGTGTTTCTCATCATAGATAACATAAGAGATATCCGAAATTCAGATTTATTTTACGAACTATAGTTTGCCGTAACATCCCCTAACCTTTTCCAAAAAAAAATATAAATACTTCATTTTTGCCGTAACATCCCCTAAACTTTTTCAATAAAAATATATAAATACTTCATTTATATAACGAATTCTTAGGTAATATTAATTGGGAGAGATGGAATTTAAATTTGAAGATATATTCATATATATGCATATATATTACACGTTAATGGGTGAATTTGTGGACGCTATTAAAATGGGATTTCAAATATAATTTTTTTAAATGTTATGGTCGCTACATAAAAGATATTCAAACTAAATATTTACACAAAATCACAAAAATCTGAAATATTACTTATATTTATCACACAACCTGTTATTCAGACAAGTAAAAAGCTTGACCATGACGATTTTTTTAGCCCAAATAAGACGATTAGCTATGTGTTAGATTCAACCACTTTCTAAAGGGTGCGTTCTTTAATATGCCTGATGGATCTAGGTGTACGAATATGTTATTTAAGTTCATAGTTATTGTACAATCATAGTAAGTTTCTCAAATCATCCCAGGTCCGACAAAGTGTTAACATGTAACACAGACCTGGCCATATTTGAAAGCGCTAAGCTGCAAACTTTTCAAGCTTTTTTTTATTAAGTTACTTTTATTCACCTCGTGCCTTAGTAAAAAATTGGGGTTTTCGCATATATTATTAATCTAATTGGATAAATATGATGAAGGTAGTATTTTCGGGGAACTGTACCCACATTCTAGTGAAAGTAGAGTGAGAAAACATTTATAAATAAACACCCTAAATACTTTAATGGAATTTGACCCCTCTATATTTCCTCTTAACAACAAACCAGTCCAACACCGATAGGATGCGTCAGAAAATGCTACCATCGATGTGGGTCAATAAAACACTTTAATCCACATTCTGGCGAGGTCTAATATACTTTAATCTTACTGTGTGGTGAAAACGGGTTTCACACGAACGATTCAGAAGTATTTTGCAAGCGCTTTCTAAATGGATACTATCGTCTGTGGAAACAATAAAAACTCCACCTTTTTATTGTACAGTTCTCATCACGTCGCCCGGGGGAGAGAGAGACAAGAACGCCTTTCGTGACCCGACGTCGTGTCAGCACAGACGGTACCGGCGCCTGTTCTATCACTCATTGCCACACGTAGTCTGCTCTATGTGACCGACCAGTGCGTGACAACACCAGCCCTCAATTCATCTAAACTATATTGAAAACAACACTTGTCATAAGACCACGCTAAATTGATAGACGTTGCCACAAGCGCCATCACAAGTCGCGGTACTACGGTCGCTTCTCTTAAGAATGGCCTTTTGGAAAATACAAACATTTTCTTGCTGCCAAAATGTATAGTATTTTATTTATTATTATTATTATTATTATTAGCACCACGTCTTACTATCCATTCGGGTTATACGCACTTACGCTAATATGTAATGGTAGGGTGTATTGTGAGATGAAATGGAGGACCTACAGTTTAACGTGGGATCCAAACCACGGTGGAGGCCTGGCATTCCCCACATTCACAAGTTGTAATTAATACACAGTATTTTATTAATTTGTTAATATTTTGAAAATTTACAAAATGACACCTGGACACGGGAATCGAACCCGAGACCTTTGACTTAGTGCCCCACTGGTCTAATAATAACTTCAGCTATTTGATTCTTAATTTGTTGGTGTTATTATATATATTGGTGTAATATATCAACTTTTATAGCTGAAGTTAAGATTACTTGAAATTTTCTAGGTTCTCTGGGGTTCTTATTATAAAAGGGGAATACAATCTAGTATTATTTCTACAAGTTTCTCTACCCATTTTGTCTATATTATATAAATTAAATCAATTAAGCTGATGATGTTAAGGCAGAAATTCTAGTAAATGTACCTGCATTTGTGTGGAGAGAATGTGAGAGACTATCAAATAATAACACTCCTTATTTTAACTCAACAGTTTATAATTTTGTATTTATTTTAGTACCACAATTATTACTAAATGCGTGGATCAATTTAAACGTAATTTAACAGTGACATTTTATAAACCTTGACTAAGTGGCATATGACTATTGGGTTTCTTTTTAATTTGACAAATATTGCGAGACTGGCTCTTAAACCACGTGAACAACAGCTAGTATTTATTAAAATAATGTAGGCCTACTAATTAATATAGTAATTATTTATTAATGTTTCACTTTGTCAACAAGTAAAAATATCATTTCAAAATTAAAGAAGAAATATTAGGAGCTATTTCAACTTGAAATTCAAAGAGAAATCTCTCCAAACATAAATCTTAAAACATTAGTAAAAATAGTAATAATATGACATAATTCTTAACATTATGTGTGCACGTATCAACGATTTTATAAAAATGGAAATCAGCGAAGTATATTGTTAACAGAATTTAATTCTTATTTCCTAGAGTTTAATATAATGGTAAGAAAAACAAAAAAGTAAACTATTTAATTAGCCTGATCTCTAAAATTAGGCCATCTCATAAATCAACTAATTTAAAATAGCCTTTAATAAAATTAGTTGGTTTCATATTGTTCGTAAGAAAAACATTCTAATTAAATATTAAAATTATATTCAAGTTTTAATTTTAAATTGGTGTAGTTCCTTTAAAGGCTTGAAAGACACCAATTAAAAAGTTATAGTTATTAAAAACAGATACAAGCTATGATTATTTTAAATGAGCGTCCTCAAAGCAGCAATACATTCTATATTTATGTTAATCTAATGTCAAAAACCGGTACAATAAACTATGTATTTAAATTGAGTTTTAAATCAAGCACAAGCCATAATTATTTTAATTAATCTTAAAAACAAGTTTAGACTAATTACCTCAAGTGAACATCCCCTAATGACCTCATTGTGTTGATGGGTCTACAAAATCTAAAATAATAACTTAACGTTGTTAAAACATGTACAAATTACAGTGATGGTAGTTTAAAATAGTTGAAATAAGAATCATATTAAATAATTTTATTCGAAATATTTTTATTTTGTCAAAAACTTGGCAACGCCGTATGTATTCGAATGGGAGTGTTTGAATCGCTGATGTAAGCTTTCAAATCTAAAGTTGCCATGCCAAATACTGAACATAACATTTATGTTGTTTGTGATCGTAGATATTGATATTTTTTTAAATACCAAACCTCAATGGTGTCTAGTATGACATGTCAGCGGTGGGTATAAAATTGTTATTGGATAGACAGAAGCATATCTGTCATCTTCAAACTAAGATGCATTTGAAAAGTTTTATCCAATTTATAATTTTGTTGTACTAAGTACCGATAATATATTTTAAGAATTTATTTGGATACGATTTTGTTTCAATAACGTGTTCCTAATATTAATCAACATAAAATATGTTCATAAATGTGGATAAAATATGTTTTTGGTAATAACACTAAAATCAATGTATTCTAAATAAACAATGATAATTTAATTAAATTAGGTCATTATATTTTTATTTCCATTCACGCTAACAATTGTAATTAGTTTGATAGATTTTAACTACTATGAGTGCAATTGGTTAATTTTTTATTTAAATGCTATATTATAGTTAATATTTAATCAAATAATGGTTAAATCATTACACTGTTATTCATAGGCCTACATAAAAAAGGCAAACCCCATTCACTGGTTCACCCATCACCGTGTTTTCCAACCCCTGAGCAAGAAAAATTATAAATTTTCGTTGAAGTTCCTTTTAGGACCTAGGCAAGAGACAAGACAGGGTTTCCTCTAAGAGGTAAAAAAAGGGGGTTTAAAAACTCTCAAAAAATCATACATCTTTTAAACCAGATGACATAGAGACTATAAATTTAAAATTAAAGTTCCTTTCTGGAATTGGAAGAGACAGTTTTTTTTATTTTCTCAAATTTTATCCCCAAAAAGGGAAAAGAATAGGAGAAAAATGTGGACTCACTAACCACCGTGTTTTCTCAGCCTTTGGGTCTGGAAACTTTAAATGTTGAATGGCAGGAAGGTAAAATCTAAAACTGGTATATTTCAAAACAGGGTTTGAGGAAATTAGGAGCCTGAAATTCGAGATAAAAAAATTTGAGAGGGGTAGAAAAGTAAAATTTGCATACAGGTGGAGATACCCCTACAGATAACCAATTAAATCTTAATTTTGAAAATTCTTAGAGTGAAATGGATAAAAGGGGTTGTGGGTTCAAAATTTAAAAAAAAAAAAAAAA